>JAXRKP010002948.1:5000-30007 GCA_037039925.1 Doris montereyensis | reverse complement strand
CCGGGGATGTCACTTGCAAGTGATATCCAAAAGAATAGCACAGGACAGGGATCGCTGAAGGGTCTCTTTGTTTTTCTTTTAATTCTATATGGTTTTGATCTCTTATTGTTATGTTTCTGATTTTGTCTCCTTTTAGTTTTCCCTACTGCTCTTCTTAGATATGTCATTTCAGCTGCGTGTACTCTACTGTATTCCTTCGGACAATTAACTGTGTGGGTATACAGCCATTTTGTTATTTGTCGTCAATTCCTGTTTACCTACAAATACATTTCCTAGATGGATAAGTATTGTCATTGTTAATCATAACTAACTGGCTAGGTAGATGTAGCTTTGTACTTGCTCTAATTTCTCTCGACCCACTTTAAGATTTTGTTTTAGTTTCTTATTTACTGGCGTTGTCTTTTTTGTGGATTTTCTTTTTGCATTTACTTTCAACTTTCATTCCTCTTTTCTTTTAGTTCATTATTCAGTATGTTGATATTATACTGAAGGTCGCTTTCCGAATTTCAAAAAGAGCTAAATCATCAGCAAACGAAAGCATTGATAAATTTATTTGTTTGAGTTTTCACATACCTACGTCCAGTTCCTTCATTCTTGAAGATGCCTTTGTGAATGAATTCACAAATGTGATAAATAAAAGATGGCTCAGGACAACCTTGTCTTACTCCTATATCTATATCGAATCCTTCAGATAGGTATCCAAAGCCCTATTACTGCATTTGTTTGTGTATTGTAAAAACGTTTGATAGCTTCTATTAAATATTGCTCTACACAATGTTCTTTAAGAATGCCATAGTTTATTCCTCCTCACGGTGTCAAATGCCTTTTACTAGGTCAATAAAACAGAGGTCCAAGTCAATGCTTCTTTCATTATTTCTTTTCTATTATCTGTCTAATTGTAAATGTGGTTCTGTACAGTTCTTCCTGTCTGAATTCGCTTTGATGCTCTTCAGTCTCATCTTCTGCTCTTTTCCTCAGTCATCTAGTACATGTATCCTGGCATACACCTTTCCTGGTGTGCTCAGCAGTGATATCCCTTTATAGTTTGAGCATTCCATAGTTGATCCTTTCTTGTGTATTGATACTATCATTTATTTTTTCCAGTCAGCTGACACCTATTTTAACGTCCATGCTTGTTGACATATTGCGTGCACAATGTGGGACTGCCTCTCATCCTTGGTTTTTACTACTGGATAGATTTGATCTGCTCCTGGGGCCTTTCGTAGCTTAATTTTTTCGTATAACTTCTACTGAGATATCTACATCTTCAGTTGTCTCAGCTGGTTTACTTGTTATCTTCACTAGCCGGTGTGCTCCTTTTTGTATATGTTTCTGCTGAAAATACTTTCTCCATATTTCCATTACTTGCTGTTTGTATCTTCTAAGTATTTCTCCTTTAGCGTTCTTAATATGTCTAATTGTATACGTCTTGGTCTTTCTCGTGCTTTTCATTGCTCACCAGAACAACTTTTGATTTCTTGTAACTTTCTTGAAGTCCCTCTGTAAATCCTCTTTGGCGATAGTTCTTTTACCCACGTAATCTATCCTACCCTTGGCTTCTTCTTGTTTGTAAGTATTTCTTTCAGGCTTCCTTCTTTATTGTTTCTTAGTTTTGCCATTCTTATTCCACCATGCTGTTTTCTTCCTATCTATGATATTCCTCAGCATGAAATTCCGTATTTCATTGCTGAGTTCTATGTAATCATTGAAGACCTGATTTCGTTTCTGTCACTATCAACGGCTTACATTTTATTTCAGTATTGCTCATTGCAACAATTGTACTATTTAATTAAATGTATCTATTTTGACTTTATTTAACTGTCTAGTTCTTTTAATCATATATTTCTAGCCTTGAAATCTCATCAAGGTGCATTATTACATAAATGTTTTAGTCTTGAGAACTCATCAAGTCATGTGATATGTAGCCGATTACTGTACATGTCTATCGGCCTTGACATTCTATCGTGTCATGAGACTATTTTTTCTCGCAAGATCTATTCAACCTTATCTGACTGTAGATTGTAGGTTATACCTGTAATAGGCATTATATTACGTACTTGAAAAATACAGATTGATAGCATTAAGCGGAAGCCCATGACGTGCCCATATCGTGTATGCTGTATCAATTGTTAACGGTTAGTGGTGTAAGCGGAAGCATGGTGTTGACGTGCCCATATCGTGTACGTTGTATCAATTGTTAACGGTTAGTGGTGTAAGCGGAAGCATAGTGTTGACGTGCCCATATCGTGTATGTTGTATCAATTGTTAATGGTTAGTGGTGTAAGCGGAAGCATAGTGTTGATGTGCCCATATCGTGTATGTTGTATCAATTGTTAACGGTTAGTGGTGTAAGCGGAAGCATAGTGTTGATGTGCCCATATCGTGTATGTTGTATCAATTGTTAACGGTTAGTGGTGTGGGTGGGATTGTGTGTATAGCGTGATGATGTTGTGTTGCAGTTTGGTCTGTGAAAATGCCTGCCGTCTGCTTTGATAGTCTACAGGCCCATCGTTGTAGTGGGCTGAATAGATTATTGTAAGATGGTGTTCTCATTGCATTTTTTTGTTGGTCATTTTCTTTTCTGGGCCAAAAAAAAGAAAATTCAACAAAAAAAAACAATAAGCAAACGAAAAACAAAACAAAACAAAAAACCCAACATGGTTTTGTCGCAAGAAATTTCGTTTAAGTTGAGCATTCACGTACGTAAGTTAACAGTTAAAAATTGTTCTTGAATAACAATGTGAAATACTAAATACTCTGATTGTTCGATAGAAATAAGGATACAGTGTAGGCCTACTACTGTAATTTGCAAGATACATGGGAACTTAAATTTTTTAATGGTCTTCTTCACATATTAGAAGTGCTTATCAGATATGCTGTATTGACAAGTACTCAAAAGTTACTGCATATTTTTCAACATATTTACAATTTTAGGCAGAAGTTGCTCACGTTAATAATCATATCATCAGCTCAAGTTTTTCAATTCATTAAGTCACAAAAATTTAGCTACCTCCCTCCCTCCCTCCCCCCCCCCCCCCCCCCCGAAAAAACAGACAGACACACACACACATACACTCCCACACACACACACACACACACACACGCACACACACCTAAACTATTGTGAGCACAATGTCAATGTTTAGTTTCTGATTAAAAGCAAAATATGACGTAAACAATTTCCGGATATGATGATAACAGCAAGTAATCGCAGCTGTGGTTACACACACAAGACACAAGATACACGGCGCGTGTCCTTTTCTACTCCTTTGTACAGGCTGCTGGCTTGGGATGTCCCTGAAGAAAAAAAGAAGCAAATGGTATGACAGAATAAAATAGTTAGTTGTTTTTTTTATCGAAATTGATGTGTTTCAACCACTTAATTGTAAATGGATGTTTCATTGTTCACGATGATAAAAGCTAAATTGAGTCATTTTGTTTGCATCGCTACCAATGAGAAATAGTTTGCCAGATTATCTTAACCAAAACTTAAACCAGGAAGAAAACTGTATCTAATTCAATAAATATCCATCTGATCAATTTACTTTCTTGTCTTTGCAAAATGTTAGAGGTGTATTACGGTGTCTGTTCTTATTCCCTTTTTTCATTTAAAAAATTATTTTTTTGGGAGGGGGGGGGGGCGGGGGGGGCGGGGTTCTTTTTCTACTGGTTGGCGAAAAAGGGGTTGGACGTGGAGGTTGGGATAAGAGGTTAGGTTCCGTCTTGAAAAGTAGGAGGAAGAAGTAAACGGTATTGGGTGGGGGAGAGGATGGGGCTTAAACTAAGGAAACAATCTGGGGGAGGGGGGGGGGGGGAGGGGGAGATGGATGTGAAGAAAAGAGACAGTGTAGTTTCTATTTTATTTCATTAGTTGATTTATGATCAATCACTTGCATTGAGCATGATGTCAAGGTTGTTTTTTTTTCCTTTTTTACTTTACATTGTTAATTGATTCACGATTGTATTAAACTGTTAATTTTAAATGGATGAGCATACTATGAATTAACCAAATGACGATAACATATAAATTATAAGTCTATGTCTAAAGCAGATGACTGCTTTTCAAATTGAATTATGTCCACAGGAAAGTACTTACGGTGTATGTCTTGCAAACCAGTCCAATTAAATCGGTATCAGCCTCTTGTTGAATCTTTTCTGTATGGATCTGTAAAAAATTGTTTTTAAAAATATATCAAAAAGAAATTGGAAAATGTATATGGAAATAGAAGAAGACATCCTGGCCCAAAATTGGACAAATTTAGTTTATTGAATTATTGAGTGGAGCTGCTCATCCCCTTGACATTCATCGCATGAAAGAAACTTAGTATTAGTTCTTTAATCTTTTTTATGATTTATTTTTAAAAACGATACAAGACTTAACCTTCAACACATCTGTTCTCAAAATATTACTTTTTGACAATCCTTTGCTATCTACTTTTGTTTTATTGTATAGTCCAATTGCCTTTAACTGTGATATTAAGCATTCATGAAGCAATGCAAAATTTTATCCAGTAGTGATTTTTGATATTGTTTTGAATAAAATTTGAGAAAAAAAAGAAGAAAAAAGAAGGAAAAGTTGCTAAAACATTTTCAATAAATTCATAAAATAAAAATCATTTGAGCTATCAAAAGTTTCTAATAAGCGTGGCTAGATATTGAACCGAATAATGAGTGTGCAAAGTAACAGCCAAAATCTGTTCAAAAACTGAAAAAGTGTATTTGAATTTAAGTTTTTTTTTTTGGCAATGAAAATAAAAAGTGGCAGCGTTTCCATGAAAAGCAACCAATATGATAAACGCATTTTGTCCCTATTTTAGGGGCTTGAACCCACGACTTTTTAGGTTGAGAGGCCGACATCTTGCCTTAGACTACCGTCGAGCCCTCTCCCCCCTCCCTCTCCCCCCAGGGCTGACGTAGTGGGTTTTTGAAAGTTAATAGCATCAATAAGAAAGTAAGGCCTGCAGTAGATTAGCGTCCTGCCTCAGGAGGTAATATAGTACGACAACAATAAATTATCATATGTTCTGTTTCCCTACTACAGAAGCTGTGTGATAAGCTGCAGCTTGACAGCCCGTAACGGCCTTAAAAGAACTCCACGTATGTGGGTAAAACAAAAATCATATAAAATCAGCAGACATTTTGGATCGAGCTAGCCCAGACGATTCCTTATATTATACTAATAAGGGAAAATGCCCAATTTCCCTCTTCCTTGTTTGTTCGCAAAAATGTATGTGTGGATCAAAGTAAAAAACATTTAATGAGTAATAACTAAACGTGAAAACTGAATACGTCAGCTTCTGTTTGACTTGATTAAAATTTAAATTCTAGACAAATTTTACATTACATGTACCGTCATGTAGTCTAGTTTTTCAAAGCAGTTCGTCAACTCTACTAGAAATTATAAGTTATAACTGTTGATATAATTATGTACATTCCATGAAGAATGCGCTATAGTGGCTGGATTGAAGAATTTTTAAAATGCCAACGAGGAATTTATATATAGATGCATTTGGCTTTGCGTTTTGTAGTTGAACATTCAATTGACACGAAGTCAACCTGATTACACTATTTTGCTCACGCCCGAAACTATGTTTTTAGGGTTTGTGACGATTATTAATTAGTATTAATGTAAACTGATGAGAGACCATGTTACTGTGCATTACATGGGATTAACTGTACTGAGCCTATCAATTATTTTTCTGCATCCAGTTGAACTTGGAAGTAGATCCACTCTTTCCCCTTCTCACCCTCACCCTCCACGAGAACAAGAAAA
Organism: Doris montereyensis; assembly: GCA_037039925.1. Taxonomy (NCBI): domain Eukaryota; kingdom Metazoa; phylum Mollusca; class Gastropoda; order Nudibranchia; family Dorididae; genus Doris; species Doris montereyensis. The sequence continues at coordinate 24,234 of JAXRKP010002948.1, read as the reverse complement.
ACAAGTACAAAGCATCTTCCTTCTCCTCATCATCAAAGTCTTTTACCCCTACAAGGTATAGATCACAAGCAAGATATTTCCATCTTTACCTCTCCTGAGAGATCCTTCTTAGCTCATTCTAGCTGACGTCTAGTCTTTGCACCTCTTGTCCTTTTCTATACTCCTTCTCCAAGTGTCCTCTCGCCTACCTTGGTGTCGTCTTCCCTGCAGATTTCATTGTAACGCTTGTCTTGTTATATTTGAAGCAGGCTTTCGCAAAATATGTCCAATCCAACTCCATCGTCTTCTCCCTAAAGGTTTTCAGCGGTTTCCATTCCAGTTTTTTGCCCATACAAAGCAAACCCACGTAATTAATTACAAACTGCATACTCATACTTTATACCCAACCGTAAAGTTACAAGGTAAGCATTTCAGTTCAAGACTACTTATTATATTATTATTAGTCAATGCTACACTGGAGCAATTGAAAAACCGTTGGCTTTCAACATCCATAAACAACTGCCATTGTATTTCATACTACATGTAGTTTATAACCAGTGAAAGATTTTCAGGACATTTCATAACTAATTGTCGATAATGTACCTACATTATTATTATCATTTCAATCAACGATTCAAGTGCCACACTAACATGTCACGTGTATTTGTAAACATACCCCGTTGACAGTAAACCATGGAACGTAACGGTGTATTACAGTTCTCAAAGCCATCCTCATGCTCCATGTGGTTCCCTTCAAGCGACTGGCTGCAGGCAATAATCTGATCAAGAGGCACTGGGTGTTGATTGGCACACTGTGAAATGGACATAAACATGAATTAAATCTAGAGCTGCTGATAACTAAGGAAATGCCAATGGGGGAAAAGGGGGGGGGGGGTTATGGTGATGCTAGTGACAGAGTGTGACTCTGCGTGTTAGCGTGTGTATATGGGTGTGTGTGTGTGTGTGTATGTGTGTGTGTATGGAGAGGGAGGAGTGATTAGATGGTTTCAATCATATGTCAAAGAAACCTCAGATTTTGGAGTTATATCATTGGTTGTCAGCAGTGGGGAGTATTGAATAATAAAAAAGTGATAAAAGTTTTTGTCGATTTTGTGTGTGCATTACATGACAAATCGATTTTGTGTGTGCGTACATGACAAATAGAAATGTTTTTGTCGATTTTGTGTGTGCATTACATGACAAATAGAAATGTTTTTGTCGATTCTGTGTGTGCATTACATAACAAATAGAAATGTTTTTGTCGATTCTGTGTGTGTTACATGACAAATAGAAATGTTTTTGTCGATTCTGTGTGTGCATTACATGACAAATAGAAATGTTTTTGTCGATTTTGGTGTGTGCATTACATGACAAATAGAAATGTTTTGTCGATTTTGTGTGTGCATTACATGACACATAGGCAGCGCTTATCCCTGACGTACGGCAAAAATGAGATCGGATGTTATTCCTACCGGTTACTAAAAATTGACACAATCATGCAGGATCATTTCGTCAACATGGCGTCGGGTTGTTCTCATCGATTCAGTAGTTCTGAAATTACTTTGAGATGATTGTTGGCATACATCTAAACATTTGATACATTACTTGGTCCCTATCTTCGTGATAATTTTGTGTTTAGTATGAAAAGTTATGTTTCATTGTCATTATTGCCTAAATGAACTAGAAAATGGCAGAAATAAAGCTAGCGGTTGCTAAAGAAATAGATTGAATTTCAAAATTTCCCTAAACACATTATGATACTAATAATAATAAGTATATATTATATTAATGAGTAATAAGAATTCAGTTGCTTTATGATATTTATTGAAAATTAGCTGAATCCCCGCTCACAAAGCAAATTGTTATTAACGCATAACGATGTAATTGTTAGCAAAAAAAGTTGACATACCACTCAATGAGCAGGTTATCATTCTAATCGAGCCCAACCTCAGCCAAAAAAAATAAATTATTAGGTCTATAATAGCTCTGGGTCTATCTATAGATCTATATCTAAATGTAGAGCTATATCTAAGAGTAAGAGGAGGGGACTTTCATAGTCGGGCAAACTTTTTAATGTGCGCTAAGAGATTGACCTGCTAAAAAAAGAAAGTGAAAAAGTTAAGCTAGATCTAAATCTAGCTTAAAATTTGAGCATCATCTGTTCAGCGATGGACTGGTGACAATGTGCATGAATGGGTCGACGGCGGTCCATTTTCAAGGACTTTGTGGGTTACCGAAAAGTGTGGGGTTCGGCGGCAATCGCAATGGAATGGTGTTCAAAGAAGAAAAACATCTAATTAAAAATATGCCTAAAAATACACCGGTAATACACAAAGTGATGTTAAAACTTGAGCAATATCTGTTCAGCAGTTTGAGAGCCTATATATATATATATATATATATATATATATATATATATATATATATATATATATATATATATATATATATATATATATATATATATATATATATATATATATATAAATATATATATATATATATATATATATATATATATATATATATATATATATATATATATATATATATATATATATATATATATATATATATATATATATATATATATATATATAAATAGATTAGCAGGCTCAGCATCTGGTGCCTCTTCTGCTTTATGTCTTTCTTTTCTGATTTTCTACTACTGTATTTATGAGGCTTAAAGGGCCCTACACATCTACGTTTCAACCAGGTAGGTTTAACTGGAGTGGGAATCGCCGCGCGAAACTGTGACTTGACGGGGTTGGTCGTAGCCTTCCGACGGCTGTGGGTTGGTGCGTCATTCACGTCACATGTGTTTTCCTCAAGGTTTAAGTACCGCAGCACCCAAATTTAAAAAATGGCGGAGTGTAGTTACCATGGCGATTTCTGGCAATGTATGTATTGCTCGTTGCTAAGAAGGAAAAAAAGAGAACACTATGGAATAAAGAGTGGCTTCAGAAAACGGATTGCTTGAACCATACCAATATTTTTGCTATCCTGATGATTTCAGTATTTTTTTTTACGTAGGGATGAAAATACATACCTGCAGTTACTGGAAATTGTTCGGCCTATTATAGAAAAACAAGGTACCGTTTGCAGAGCTCCAATAAGTGCACACTGAGACTTGTGGCTATATTGCACTGTTTGCAACAGGTGCTAATTACCGGACAAACTGGGTTCCCTCAACTTTTTCATTTCTTTCCGAAATGACCCACGCTGGTTACTCAGTTTTTTCATCACGTAGTTCTTATTTGCGTCTGGTTCAAAAGATCTCACATATTCTATCAAATTCGAGTAGGCCCTTTCTTGACCACCCGATTTAAGTTATCCTTGGACTTTGTTTTCTGTTGACGTTCATGGGATCAATAAATTTCAATAAATTCAACGGCTTTTCCTTTTGACCAGGTAGCCATTTTGCAGTAGAATCATCTATGTTATAATGCGTTAAACTGTAGCTCGTAAACACAATCTTCGGTACTCTTCTCCCACAGTGTGTTCAACACCTGCGCATCATGACACAAGAGGCTATTAAAATTATTATTTTATTAATCAGTCTATCCCCACCCCACCCCCGAACCCCTTCTTCCCCATGATTATATTTTTTGTCCCCAGTGAAAAGAAAAAAATATTCGTGGAAAATGTTCGTTTTATATGTTTTTCTGTAATTATTTAAAAAAACAAACAAATTCTGCTCGATTCTTGCCTTTTTGGGGTCGTTCTTTTCAAACATGTAATCAGATTGTTTGTGCGGTCAATCATTACAAAGATATTGGCAGTGAAAAGATAAACCGGCTAAGCCCTGTGACGTCAGACGAAGGCTGTTTTCGACGATGGGGGTGAGCACGGTTCATGGAACCGGCGAACAACTCACCAGAAAATCCAACCTGTTGAAATTGCCGGTTCGGCCGTTTAACTTTTTTTTCCGGCAGGTTTTTACACACCCTGCTTTTCTGCCTCCGTTGGCCGTTGCATTCCGAACTTGAGTTTGGAACGTAGATGTACGACCCTTTAGACTCTTTTTTCTCAATTTTAGATTTAGATATAGATCTAGATCTAGAAATATACGCGTAGGCCTAGATCTACATCTAGAATTAGGACTCTCCATGAAATACTATAGATCTAGTACGTTCCGAAACTCTTGCCCAACTTTAAAGAGCCATAACTTTTTAACTAGAAGAAATCGAGTTTTTAAATTAAGCATGTACGTGCATTTAAAACGGTTTTGAAAAAGAATTACCGTTTTCGATTCTTTAGTTTATACTTTTAAAAATAACACTCTCTGTTGAGCTGTATTTTAGAGGCTTTACGGTAATGAAAAAGACAGCGTAATCAATGTTGTCAAAAGAAAGCTATGACAAATCGCTTTCTATGTAGAAGTTTTGAAAGTCAGGGGGAATGGGAAATTACATTGTATCTTTATTTTGCAATGTAAATATGTTGAAAATTAAGCATAAATGCGATTTATAAGTGGTTATTATGCCTCTTGAGGAAGTTAGAATTATTATCATTGCTGTTTGATACGTTGAGTTTATAACCCTTTTGTTGTTTGTTGTGAATAAACGTATTCTCGTACTGATTTGAACTCATTACAAAAATAAAACAAGTATGTAAATGTATCCGCTGAAATGTGTTCACTACGCAGTGAACTTGCATATCATAATTTCAATACAAGGAGAATTCAAATTACTCGCGTGCACGGGATTCATGTTCAATTTACTGGATGTATGACAGGTACATGACCGTATAATTCGTCACCTCGTTTCTTATTTCATTTGAGACATCGGCGCCGTCTTATAACAGCTATCGGGTAACCTTTCAGTCATTTTAAATCTTTGTCTATAATGATGTCTGGAATTTATATTTTAGAAGCATACGAAACAAACAAACGGAAGTGAACGACTTAACTGGAACGCATAGGCAATATTATCACTGGAACCAATCAATGCAAAATTTTCAACAACGGCATCTGGGTTTTTAGTAACCTACATGACCAGTGTACCATACGACAGGAATAAACACCCTGCGACAAAATAATGTAAACATTATATTGTGTTTTATGCCAATTACATCGTTCATGTCCTGATTAAAAAATATTTATTTGGTTAGCGAACAATTGCAACAACTTTGATCACTCTTTATACATACTGTTTCACCGCACTATCTATTTATTCACCAATTCTCTTTATAATATAATTTCTCCTAAAATCTATATATTAATGATTAATTTAAGCTAAATTTGATTTTGATTTAAATATATTGATGTATTCTTATATGTCTTGAAGGAAAATGTTATAACACACATAATGTCCCTTTTTCTGTGGATTAATAAATATAATTGAATTGAGTTGAATAAACTCCATAATTTAGTTGCCTTTTTCCAATGCCATGAGATCTACTATATCCATCTATTGTTGACAAAATCCCAGGATGCCAGCAGTATACATATTAACGCAGTCACCAGTTTAATAAGAGAAAAGAATGATGAAAATGAAAAATGATGGGGGAAAGTACAAGGTAAATGAGAGAGAAAGCGAGAGAGAGAGAGAGAGAGAGAGAGAGAGAGAGAGAGAGAGAGAGAGAGAGAGAGAGAGAGAGAGAGAGAGAGAGAGAGACAGAGAGAGACAGAGAGAGACAGAGAGAGAGAGACAGAGAGAGAGAGAGAGAGAGAGAGAGAGAGAGAGAGAGAGAGAGAGAGAGAGAGAGAGAGAGAGAGAGAAGAGAGAGAGAGAGAGAGACAGACAGACAGACAGACAGAGAGAGAGAGAGAGAGAGAGAGAGAGACAGACAGACAGACAGACAGACAGACAGACAGACAGACAGATAGAGAGACAGATACAAAAGAAGCAGAGAGACAGAGACACACGGAGAGAGGAATGGGGAGGTGAGAAGGAATTGGATGCGCTCATACATGAGTATTTCATGCCCTGACAAGGGAAAAAAACTCTCAGAATTTACAATCAAACTTTGTCGTCCTTTCTTGGAAAAGTTCCCTTTGTCTCACTTGATACCCAACCAGTCTAGACAATGGAGTGTTCTGGTTATGTAAGACAAAAATTACTCCACACGTTTAATTGCTGACATAGGGTCCATGCTTGAACCCTCCAAGCATGCAATTAAAAGGAAATAGACTGTGATGTTCTTAACCAGGTTGATAACACATGTCTGTGAAAACAAATTAGAAAATAAAAATAAAAAAACCAAACTGTGTGGAGATGAAAGGATAGTGGTGAAGGTAGATAATGTGAAATAACAAATTTGATAGAATTAATTTTCATCGGAATTTTCCTTGTTTTCCAAATGCGGTCAGCTCAGGATGGATCAGAAAACAAAAAACAAAAAGAAAAGACATGTGAAATATTTAAAGAGGAAAAATACGACGTACCGACAGCGTACATGACCAAGTGCTGCCAACCGATGTTGATAGACAAGTGGTTCAAAGTGAGTGAAGAGAACTAACTATTCTAATGCCCAAAGCTGTTGCGATAGATAAACAGAAAGTATCATGTTACTAGTTAAATAACAGACAAACGTTCAGCATCACAGGACAGGTTTGTGGTGAATGCAGATAAATTACAGTGCTTATAGGATCGATTGTCCTTCTTTCTTTCTTTATCAGCTCCCATTCTACCTTTCGTTGTATGGGTTTTAGATGCCCGAAATGATCTTTCTCCGGGCTGCCCTGTCCTGACATTTTCTGTTTCCTTCCGTGAAAGTTAAAGTTCTTTGCGTTAATACCTCTTTTTATATCTTCTTCCCACTTTCTCCGAGGTCTGCCTTTTGGTCTTTTACCTTGAGTTTTAGCACTGTATACTGATTTAGCTATTCTAATGTCATTCATTCTGTTAACATTCCCAAACCATCTCAGTTGATTCATTTCTATCTCAGTTTTTATGCTATCTGCTTTGGTTTGATCTCTTATTGTTGTGTTTCTGATTTTGTCTCTTTAATTTTCCCTACTACTCTTCTTAGATTTTCATTTCGGCTGCCTGTACTCTACTGCATTCTCTACTGTCTAAGGTCTAGGTTTCACTGCCATAGAGGAGAGTAGGACAATAAACTGTGTTGTATACTGCCATTTTGATTTTGTTGACAAAACTTGTTTACCTACAAATGCCTTTCCTAGATGGTTATATACCGGACTTGACTTTTTTGATTCTCTGGCTGATTTCTTCTCTTAGTTTTCCTCTGAGCTAATCATTACTCCTAAGTAATTGTGCATAATTTAAGATTTTCTGTTTTAACTTCCCTAGTTACTAGCATTGTGTTGGTTTTCTTTGCATTTACTCTCATTCCTCTTTTATTTAATTCATTATTCATTATGTTGATATTTGACTGGAGGTCCCTTTCTGATTTTTCAAACAGAACTAAATCATCAGCAAATGAAAGTATTGATACATTTACTGGTTTGAGCTTCCACATACCTACATTCATTTTCTTCATTTTTGACGATGCCTTTGCGATTGACTCCATACATGTGATAAAGAAAAGTGATCTTAGGATACATGTCTTACTCCTATATCTACATCAAATTCTTCCGACACATTTCCAGTTACTCTCACTGCGCATATTAGTTTATTGTAAAAACTTTTAATTGCTATTAAATTTTGCTCTACATTGTGTTCTTTTAGGAATGCCATAGTTCGTCCCTCCTCACAGTGTCAAATGCCTTTTCTAAGTCAATAAAACACAGATGGAAGTCAATGGTTCTCTCAAAGAATGTTTCTATTATTTGTTTAATTGTAAATATGTGATCTTGTACACTTCTTCATGCGCTAAATCCACTCTGGTGACCTTCAATCTGATTCCCTACTCTTTTCCTTGGTCTCATTTCTAGTATCCTGGCATACACTTTTCCTGGTACGCTAAGTAGTGATATCCCTCTATAATTTGAGCACTCCATAGTTGATCCTTTCTTGTGTATTGATACTACAGTTCTCTTATTCCAGTCGTTTGGCACCTGTTTGGGCTTCTATGCTTCTTGACGTATTGCATGTAGTAGTTTGTCTGATCTCTCCCTTGGTTTTTAAACAATCCTGGATAAACTTGATCTGCTCTTGAGGCTTTTCTTAATTTCACTTTTCTTATAGCTGTTTGGAGTTCTTTCAGGAAATATCTACATCTTCAGCTGTCTCATCTGGGTACTTGTTACTCTTACTAATTGATTTGTACTCGTTGTTTCATACATTGTGGAGGGATTATGTAATTGTTAAAAATACTTTCTGCACATTTCCATGATTTGGCTGTCTCCTTTCATTATTTCTACTTTGGCGTTCTTAATTTGTCATATTAGGTATGCTTTGGTCTTTCTCCTGCTCTTCACTGGTCCCTAGAATAGCTTTTGAATTCCCTGTAGCTTTCTTCAAGTCTTTGTCCAAATCTTGACATTCTCGTTCCACCATGCTGTTATTTTTCTTTCTCCTTTAATTCGTTTCCTACCACAGACCTCTTCAGTACTACTGAGGAGTGTGTCTTTTATATTTTTACCACTTTTCTTCTATTGTGCTTTCCTTCAGATCCACCTGTCTTTCACTGATAGATCTTTTTATCGTAGATTGGTATATCAGTTTTACTATTGATTTATTTAGTTCTTCTATTTTGAGTTCCGCAGTTTACTCTAGCATCCATTGTACTGTAAACAAGGGAGCTGCTAACTAGTATGTAGTCTATGATTGGCTTTTCCCACCTGATTTCATTTCCTCTTGTATATAATTTATGGATATCTTTATGAGGAAAAATGTGTTAGCTATTTTCATGTTATTCTTTATCAATAATCTATTAGTCTCTCTCCATTTGGAGAAGTTGTTGTCTCTCCTTCTTTACCTATTACTCCTCCTGACGTTTCTACATTGTTGCCTACTTTAGCGTTTAAATCTCCTAAAACCATTAATTCCTGTTTGGGTTTGACCTTCTCTGCAGCTATTTGTAAATAATTTTCAGAAGATATCTTTGTGTTCTGTCGTGGCATCTTCGTTTGGTCCATAAGCTATTAATAATTTAGTTTCTCTTCCTTTTGTTTTAATATTTACATCTAATGGCCATGGGCTTATACATTTCCAACTTTCTAATAGCATTTCTTGCCTTTTTATGCATTAGAAGGCCTACTCCTGCTCTAGCTCTATTTTTGGCATCTATTCCTAAGGAGAATAAAGTATGATTTAGTCCTACATTTTCTATTCCTTGTAATTTTTCTTTGTTTCTGTAATAGCCAAAATGTCGACTTTGAACTTTCCATTTCTTTAGCTAATTCTAACTCTTTTCCATTAATTGCCCTAACATTCCATGTTCCAAAACCACAGTCCGTGTACTTTTCCAGAGTCGTCTTCGAAATTTCAAGCCGGGTATACCATTGTATATATTTCTCTGAATCAGTTGGTTTTGGATAAGCAGGGAATTGGCTCACTGTACCCTAGGTAAATGGTGGGACTGCCACCTTGAGGCCCTCTACTGGGCCTTGTTATTTTATGTCAGGGTTAACTCCCTCAGCCTTTGGTTGCTCAAAACCAGCCCCACAAGGTAGCAGGTTGTTATTTTCTGTCAGGGTTAACTCCCTTAGCCTTTGGTCAGCCAGACCCGCCTGCAAGGCAGCAGGAGACTCATGGAGGATGGGACCGCCTAATGGCCGTGCAGGTGCTTACCTGTCCATTCCCCGGGGACCAATTGTCAAGATATTAAAAAAAAGTAGTAAACATGGCCGAAGAACAACTTTCTATCTGTCTATTATGGTAGACAAAATAAACAAACAGATATGAAAATTGATAGCACTGGCCTCACGTGGTAAATGTTTAGAAATAATCAAGTTGTTGGCCAATGATTGTCACCATTATTTATCATCAATAAACAGATTGATAGCACCAGTACTAGTCTGTCTGCTAGGTAAATTATCAGAAATTACCTGTTTGATAGTACACGTCTGTTTGGGTTTATCCTTAAAAAGTATAAGTATGTTAAGGCTAAGTATCAGGAACTACCAGTTTAAAACTACAGGTTTATAAACGTTGTTTATCCGAAATATCTAGTTTGAGAGTACGGGTCTGTGAAACTTACTTATCAGCATTAACCACGTTAATAAAAGAAGACTGTCAAAGTTAATCACGAAAATTTTCGTTTTCCTACTACATGTCCAGTCTGTCAAAATTAATTATAAAAAAAATGATCAGTTTGACGGCGCAAGACTGTCAAAGCTAAGTGCAACACTAAACAACGTGATAGTGCAAATCTGTCAAGGTAAATTATCAGAAATAATCAGTTTGAGTGCATTAACTACTGACAATAATCAATCTTTTACAAAACGTCTTTGAAGGTTAATTGTCATAAATTACCAAAGTGATCAAACAAGTCAGGCACATTAACCTTTGAGAAATAACTAGATTGATAGTACAAGTCACGCATAGTAACATTTGAGAAATAATCAGATTGATAGTACAAGTCACGCATTTTTGAGAAATAACCAGATTGATAGTACACGTCCCGCATAGTAATCATTGAGAAATAACCAGATTGACACTATAAACCCTGCATGGTAACCTTTGAGAAATAAGCAGATTGATAGTACAAGTCACCCATGGCAAGCATTGAGAAATAACCAGATTGATAGTACAAGTCACGCATGGTAACCTTTGAGAAATAACCAGGTTAATAGTGCATGTCGGGTATGGTAGCCTTTAAGAAATAACCAGATTGACAGTACAAGTCAATTACAGGCTGATAGTACAAGTCAGGTATGGTAACCTTATAGAAATAACTAGATTGATAGTACAAGTCAGACATAGTAATATTTGAGAAAATAACCAGGTTGATAGTACAAGTCAGGTATGGTAACCTTTAAGAAATAACCAGATTGCTCGTACAGGTCAGGCATGGTAACATTTGAGAAATAGCCAGATTGATAGAACAAGTCAGGCATGGTAACTTTGAGAAATAACTAGATAGATAGTACACGGCAGGTATGATAACCATTTACAAATAATCAGGTTGATAGAACAAGTCGCATGGTAGCCTTTGAGAAATAATCAGATTGATAGTATAAGTCAGACATAGTAACCTTTGAGGGAAATAACTAGATTGATAGTACAAGTCAGACATAGTAACCTTTGAAAAAAAATCAGATTGATAGTATAAGTCAGACATAGTAACCTTTGAGAAATAACCAGATTGATAGAACAAGTCAGACATAGTAACCTTTGAGAAATAACTAGATTGATAGTACAAGTCAGACATAGTAACCTTTGAGAAATAATCAGATTGATAGTATAAGTCAGACATAGTAACCTTTGAGAAATAACCAGATTGATAGCACAAGTCACATGACAACCTTTGAGAAATAACCAGATTGATAGAACAAGTCACGCATGATAACCTTTGAGAAATAACCAGATTGATAGAACAAGTCACGCATGATAACCTTTGAGAAATAACCAGATTGATAGTACAAGTCAGGCATGGCAGCCTTTGATAAAATAACCAGATTGATAGTACAAGTCAGAAATGGTAACCTTTGAGAAATAACCAGATTGATAGTACAAATCAGATATGGTAACCTTTGAGAAATAACCAAGTCAATAGCACTAATCGTTTTGAATGCTAAAAGCACTTTAATATATTATGTTGAAAATATATTCAAACTTTACTTATTATCACGGTTAAGCATGTCACAAATAAGCAAATGAAAAAATTATGAGAATAAAATCATATACGTGACCTTTCAATTTGAAAGGCATTTCTCTATCAGGACCATTAGTTTCTATTTTCCTTATATTAAAAATGATTTAATCAGGGTTGAGAAAAAACAAGCATTTCCATCAATACAATACGATGTTGCATCAATTTAAGATCTGAATGAATAGACAACCTCAGTCAGTAATCTCATTTTTGGCAATTACTAGATGATGATCCTAAAAATATTTCAGATCCTCTGTTAACTCCTGCATCCATTTTACTGTAAAAAGAAATATGCTATCTATTATGTAATCTATGATTGATTGTTGACTTCTTTCTTCATTCACTCTTAATATATTTCTGGAAATTTTTATGTGGGAAAAATATGTTTACCCTATTTTCTTATATTCTTTAGACAAAGTCTATTAGTCTCTCCCATTTGGAAAAGTTGTTGTCTTTCTTCTTTACCTATTACTCTGCCTGATGTTTCTACATTGTTGCTTACTATAGCGTTTAAATCTTCTAAAACCATTAATTCCTGTTTGGGTTTGAGGTTCACTGCAACTATTTGCAAATTGTTTTCAAAGCTATCTTTTCTTCTTTGGTGGCATTGTTTGCTCCACCAACTATTCATAATCTAATTTCTCTCCCTCTGTTGGTTTAATGTGTACCTCTAATAGCCGTGGGCTTATATATTTTCAACTTTCTAATAGCTCTTCATGCCTTTTATGCTCCTGCTTTAACTCTATCTTTTACATCTACTCCTGAGAAGATTAAAGTCTTATTTGGTCCTACATTTTATTCACTGTCCTTTTTTCTTTGTTTATGCGATGGCCATAGTGTCTACTTGTAATGTTTCCATTTCTTCAGCTAATTATATCTCTTTTCCAAGTTTCAAAAATCACAGTCAGCGTTCGTTTCCAGTAGTGTCTTCAAAAGTTCAGTCAGGATATTTCACATGTAGTTCTGTGAATCTTTAAGTTTTGAATAAGCAGGTGATTAGCCCACTGAACCCTAGGTACGTGGTAGGGCTGCCACTTTGGGTCCTCTACCAAGCTTTGGAGCCGATTTTCTGTCAGAACACTCCTTAACTTTGATGAGCCAAGACCCTTCTGCAAAGAGCAGGTAGTGATTTTCTGTTAGGGCCAACTCCCTTAGCTCTTGGTCAGTCAAGACTCGCTTGCAGGGCAGCAAGAGACTCATGGAGGGCAGGGCTCCCCAGTCTCCGTACAGGTTCAAGCACCTACCCACCACCGGGGCATATAATCACAATTTCTTTAAAGAAAAAAAGAAAAAAATTATTATTCATTTTTATCTTAATACCTCAAGTTGGTTTCCTAAAAACATTCCTGTTCTCCGTGTTGGCAATGGAATATCCACCTGTCGCCATCTTTTTCTTCCTGTTCAAAACCAATACATAAAAATAATATATGGCATAATATATACATATGTTGTGTATGTGTATCGGCCTGTGTGTTTGTATAACTATCAATTCCATATTGTACAATTGAGAAGGATAAAAGGTATTTTAAGCGTTACGATAACGTAAGTCATCACATTATGAACGTGATTATAGTCACAACATCCCTACCATTATTTTATATAGTCTAGCTGGTCTATTGCTATTTTAAGATTGTGATTCCTTTTAAAGACTTTATAGTATAGAATTTGTTTGGGAACAAAAATACACGAAATTTTAAAACAATAACTGTGAGTGGTAAATACTAGAATTCTGTTGTTGTGTAATAAGTTGGGTTTGTTAATAATAATTTAAAAAAACACCACCACTTGATACTACAGTAATCATAGACTTTAAAATTGAGAAGGTCGTTATGTTATCTAGAATGGAACTTTACATGTGCATTGCCATAAGGAACCAAGGTCAAATTCATAATTTCTTGAACTTTCTCAAACGCTGGCTTGAGTTGTTCAACGATAGTCATTTTACTGCAAGATGGACAACTGTATTCATAGTACAGGGCCACTTGCACCACAGAGGCATCACCAGGGGTTGATGTCAGCCGCTATGGCATTGTTCAAACACCTGAAAATATGCCATCAGGGTAGACATTAGACATGTTTACTTACATCCTAATATTATTATTGTATGCCGTGTTGACGATGCCAAATACAAGTGAAAATAGTAATAATATAACGATGTTTATGATAACCATGATTTAAGATATGATACTACAACTAACAATAACAACAATAACAACAACAACAACAACAATAATAATAATATAACAATAATGATAATAACAATAATAACGATAATAATAATGATAATAATGATAATAATGATATGATAATGATAATAATAATAACAATAATAACAACAATAACAGTAATTATAATAATAATAATACTAATAATCATGATAATGATAATAATTATAAATTTAAAATGACGATCATTTTACTACTACTACTACTACTACTACTGCTACTACTACTATTACTACTATTACTACTACATTACTACTACTACTACTACTACTACTACTACTACTACTACCACTACTACTATTACTAATACAACAACAACAACTACTAGTACTACTACTACTACTACTACTACTACTACTACTACTACTACTACTACTACTACTACTACTACTACTACTACTACTACTACTACTAATGATAATAATAATGATAATAATAATAATAATAATATAATAATAATAATAGTAATAATAATAATAATAATAATAATAATAATAATAATAATAATAATAATAATAATAATGCAAAATTTATATAGCGCACCTATCCATGAGGGTCATGCCCAGTTGCGCTCTACAAAGGCCAAGACATACATCATAAAATAGCTCACACATTTGCGATTACTATAAAACCATGCCATCTGCATACATGAAGAATGTTACAATTAAGATGAACAGTACCTCATTGACGACATGTGTTAATTACAAGATGGCCCTATACACACATGCGCACATACACACACACACACACACACACACACACACATGCTGAAGGTTCAACCCCTCACATCCATGATAGATCTTAAAGTCAGTTTTATAAGTCTCCGTATAATAATAGTATATGAAGTCAAACTACGAGATCTAGGAATAATTACAAATACATCCCAGTGTTAAAGATACCATACATCAATAAAAACACCAAACCCTTAACACGAGTTTACAGAAAACACCAGTAAATTAAATATTATGGGAGTCGAAAGTGAAGCGGAACAACATTGTTTAAAGGAAGGAATGGTTGTACAATTTCTAGTTTTATCTGACAAAGCACCCCCATATAGCTGAAGCCGAAAAGGTGGAAAAGAACGGTCGAGAAATGTTGTCTTGGGGACGCTTCTTTTAGTTGCAAAGATTGTGATTATCTAAGCGGTCGATTGGGGTGGTGAACTTTACGGAGATGTTTTAGGTAGTCGGGGGCAGTGTCATGAATGCAGTTGAAAGTGAGACATGCTATCTTATATACGATTCTCTTCTCTACGGAAAGCCAATGTAGAGAGCACAAAACGGGAGTGATGTGTTCGAACTTTTGGTCTTAGTTACAATTCTTGCTGCCTTATTTTGAAGTCCAATTATAATCGATGGATAGAAGTTTTTGTCAACCCATAGAGATTGTTGTATTACAGTAGTCATGACAACTTGTCTACAAGAGCATGAACAAGCATGTTTCTTCGTCTAACAGATTTCGGATACGGGTCATGCTTTTAAGGACACAATGCATTGTTTGACAAACTTTGGTAGTGTCCACATGCATGTGTAAAAAACCATCAAAGAAGAAACCGAGATTTTTTCGCTATGGCTTTTACATATAGTCGCGTTGTTTATAACTAGCTCATTTAATATAATGTCCTTTCCTTTTTTATGTTATCAATTCTGTCTTATCATTGTTGAATTTCAATTTGTTTTCTGTCATCCAGGTCCTGATGTCTAACACACAGTTGATGATGGCTGTTTCTTTAGTTGTTGGAGGATTGTTCATACTGAGTGGCGTGTCGTCAGCATAAAAATGAGGATCAATGTTGTAGGATGCGATGATGTCACTGAGAGGTGTAGTGTATAGTGTAAAGAGAAACGGACCAAGGACTGATCCCTGTGGGACGCCAAATTGGATATTCGTTGCCAATGAAGGATATTTTTTATGATGACTCAATGTGTGCGATTGGTCAGATAACCCACAAACCACTTCAGAGCCATGCCGGTGATGCCGAAACGTTGCTGCATTCTATCGAAAAATGTTTTATGGTCCACAATATCGAATGCCGCGCTCAGATCAAACAGTAGAAGTGTGATATTGTCAGTGCATTGTAACTGTTTGGTTATGTCGTTATGGACACGTATTAACGCAGTTTCAGTACCGTGGCTTCGCCTGTATGCCGATTGAAAAAGGGGACACAGGTTGTAGCTCATGGCGTGGTTGGTGACCCCTTCTAGACTCTTTCTAGCGCGCCTTTTTAATCATGATCGACAAAATGACCCATTTTCAGAGCAGCGTACTGTTACACGGTAGTTCTAGATCTAGGTCTAGCTCTAGCTCTGCATTTAGATTCTATTTGCAGAATAAGTATAAATGTGCTTGATTGAAACATCATTGAACAAAAGGTCTCAATCTTAATCTCTAGATCTAGAGCTAATATCCATAGTGAATCGAAGACAGGAAAAGCAAAACAAAAGATCTACGTTAGCAGTCGCTCTAAAGTCATGATTTGTTTGACCCTTCCAGGATCAGTGGCGATTTCCGAAATTTCAGTGAAACACGGTTAGGGGCGATGCTTTAGGCTTATTACCGGATTCTAATGCACTTTACAAGTGTTTTCTTTTTTCATTTCTTTTTGTTTTCCATTTTTAAAAAGACATTATTATTCTTTTGATTTCTCATAACCGCGTAGGGCTTGGAATTAGTTCGAAATGTTTGTAGTAGTGTGAATCCAACAGTATATCATGTATTTGTTATTCAAGCTCGTTGCCGCAGACAAAGTTTGTCTCACAAATTTGATTGATAAATTTAATCGGTTAATCGTAGTGTCTATTTTCTTAATAATAATGATAATAATAATTTTAATGATAATAATAATAATAATAATAATAATAATAATAATAATAATAATAATAATAATAATAATAATAATAATAATAATAATAATAATAATGATAATAATGATAATAATAATAATAATAATAATAATAACAATAATAATAATAATAATTATACTAATAATTATAATAATGATAATGATAGTCCTAATGATAATTATGATGATGATAATAATGATGATGATAATAAAATGATGATGATAATTTATTAATAATAATAATAAATAATAATAATAATAATAATAATAGTAATAATGATAATAATAATAATAAAAATAACGATGAGGATGATGAACAAGTCAAGTGTGTTGTTCGTATCTGATGATATACAACAATTAATTGCTCATTGTTAAGTCTGTAATGTGTGATAATATGATGATTATAATGAGTTATACTATACCAGTATAAAGCATGACTGTTTGAGAAGGAAAAGAAGGAAAAATGAATGTGTTTTGGAATGATATCATAATGTGAAGTTCACATCACACACTTGGTACAGATACTCACACATACACATGGACATCCACACACACGACTTTCATCAAATGACAGCGACACTTGAATGAATTTGATTGACCCACATCGAAAATTAAGGATCTCGGAGGTTTTGTAGGATTTTTTCAAAATTTTGCCCAGACTGCCCTGTAAACAGCCAATGGATCTTTATCGACCACAGAGTGTTGTGATCTTCACACGACACCGCTTTTTATCGTCCGTCTCCGATGGGACTAGGTGTCGATCCACCTGCCTGGACTAGATGGGTGGGGGCGGGGGAAGATTTTGCTCGAAAAAAATCGAACCGTCGAACACACTACCTGACACCTCGCATCTGAACTAGCGAGTCCCCTGACAGCGACACAGGCACACAGTAATAAATAAATATGAATGCAGACTCATTCATCCCTACTTACCCCACACTGTTTTGCGATGTGGACATTGTCGCACCAAAAATCAGAGAATGTTACTTCCGTTAAGGATGGAGAAATAAAGGAGAAAAGAAAAAAATCAATGCAAAAGCGAATGTTGTATTTTGAAAACTTGCGCCATTGTGACAAACAGCAGTTCATGTGAAACTGATTTTCCTTTAACATGCCTGGCAAGCTATGCTAATAATATAGGTCTGGAGATATCAAAGTGTCCACCTGATTTGCAATCAAGTTTCTCCTTGACACCCACAGTGGAATTGACGTGAATGAGATAACGTAATAAATTAGTGTTTTCAGATGAATCTGTTTATGACTATAATAATGAATAAAATTGATAATAATAATAATAATAATAATAATAATAATAATAATAATAATAATTAATTATAACAATTATAACAATGATAATAATAATAATAATAATAATAATAATAATAATAATACTGATGATGATGATGATGATGATGTGATGATGATGATGGGGATAATAATAATAATAATAATAATAATATGATGATGATAATAATGATAATAATAATAATAATAATAATAATAATTACTACTACTACTACTACTACTACTACTACTACTACTACTACTACTACTACTACTACTACTACTACTACTATTACTACTACTACTACTACTACTTATTCTACTACTTCTACTACTACTATTACTACTACTACTACTAAACTTCTACTACCACTACTACTACTACTAATGGTACTACTCTTTTACTACTACTACTACTACTACTACCGCCCTCCCGGTCCTACTAAGTATTATCAACTGACTACTACTAGATCGCTAATCATAATAATGTGATAATAATATAATTTATTGTCCTATCAACTGGCAATCCTTCGCAAAGTTTTAAACAAAAATCAGATAAACCGATATCGTAGATCACCTTATTGTGGAATCAATAACAGAATTCACAAATACGAAATCAAAAATTTTCCAGCTCTTAAATATCAATCTATGATTCTAACGAAAACGTATTTACATAAAACTCTTCCACACTAATTTGGTAATGATTATAAAGATACAAAATATTATACTATGTTGAAAGCATACATTTCTTTGGTTATTTCTTGCCTATCAAACAGAATGATAAATAATTTCGTTATCATGACATCTTGACCCTGTGTGTCAAAACATCTTGATCATTATAATTATCAACTGGTCATTATGAGTACTAGGTCTGATTGTCGAAGGCTTTCTTGTCATGTGATTGCAAAAGAAAAGAATGTGCCAACGTGGATTTTCTGTCTCCTGAAAACAAAATAGTGACTGGCTACTGCTGCTACTGTTTCTACTTCTACTACCACTATCCCTACTATTACTACTACTACTACTACTACTACTACTACTACTGCCGCTGCTCTCTGCCTGCTGCTGCTGCTGCTGCTGCTGCTGCTGCTGCTGCTGCTGCTGTCCCTCTCCCTCTCCCTCTCTCTCTCTCTCTCTCTCTCTCTCTCCCTGTCCCTCTGCTGCTGCCTCTGCCTCCTGCTGCCCCTCTCCTGCTCCCTCCTGCTGCTGCTGCTGCTCTCGCTGTCGCTGTCGCTCTCTC
>JAXRKP010002947.1:17500-22500 GCA_037039925.1 Doris montereyensis | reverse complement strand
GAAATATGAGGCGTTGTAGCTATGGGGTGTCGTAGCTATGGGGTGCCGTAGATATGGGGTGTCGTAGATATGGGGTGTCGTAGATATGGGTGTCGTAGCTATGGGTGTCGTAACTGTGGGGTGTTGTAGCTGTGAGGCGTTGTAGCTATGAGGCGTTGTAGCTATGAGGCGTCGTAGCTACGGGGCGTTCTAGCTATGAAGCGTTGTAGCTATGAGGCGTTGTAGTTATGGGGCGCTGTAGCTATGAGGCGTTGTAGCTATGGGGCGTTGTAGTTATGGGGCGTTGTAGCTATGAGGCGTTGTAGTTATGGGGCGTTGTAGCTATGGGGCGTTGTAACTATGGGGCGTTGTAACTATGGGGCGTTGTCGTAAGGCGTTGTAACTATGGGTGTTGTAGCTATGGGGTGTTGTAGCTATGGGGCGTTGTAGCTATGGAGTGTCGTAGCTATGGGGCGCTATAGCTATGGGGCGTTGTAGCTATGAGGCGTTGTAGTTATGGGACATTGTAGCTATGGGGCGTTGTAACTATGGGGCGTTGTAGTTATGGGGCGTTGTAGCTATGGGGCGTTGTAACTATGGGGCGTTGTAGTTATGGGGCGTTGTAGCTATGGGGCGTTGTAGCTATGGGGCGTTGTAGCTATGGGGCGTTGTAGCTTTGTGGCGTTGTAGCTATGGGGTTGTAGCTGTGACATTGTAGCCATGTTGTAGCTATGGGGCGTTGCTAGCTATGGGGCGTTGTAGCTATGGGGCGTTGTAGCTATGGGGCGTTGTAGCTATGGGGCGCTGTAGCTATGGGGCGTTGTAGCTATGGGGCGTTGTAGCTTTGTGGCGTTGTAGCTATGGGGCGTTCTAGCTTTGTGGCATTGTAGCTATGGGGCGTTGTAGCTATTTCTAGTGGGCATTGTAGCTATGGTGTCGTAGCTGCACCGTAGTGTTTTGAGCTGGTAAGCACAACAACACTGGCGCAGGTGGGGTTTTTTCACAACGTTGTACTATCAGGAAATGTATTTCACTCTACTTTCTTCACTTGACTCAGACGTGAATAAGTACCCATCCGTAGGTAGAGAAAGATCTTGTCAGAGCGTTCGTACGAAAAGCCTAAACAGGCTTAGATACCGTATGATCCCAGAATTGAGATTGACTTTGAATGAAATGGCCTGCTGGGGAGGGGGGGAGTGGGTAATTGATGTAAAGTCGGTGAGTCTGCAGGGATACGAACTATAAGAATCCATACAAAAAAACTAAAAAAAAACTTAATACCTCGGCAACACAATCAATATTAACATTACTCTGATGGAAGGAAGAGGATAACATGGCAGAAATAAGATTTGACTACAATACTCATACTGAGAGAAACGTATATCTCTGTCTTTTGCCTTTTAAATAAAAAAAATTTAAATTTCTTTTAGTTAATTTGTCTCACTTTTTTTTGTTTTTGGTAAAAACACAGAATCACAAACAAATACATACACATACAATACATATTAATAAAATCATACAGCAGGTTTATTTTTTGGGTGTTTTTTTTTTTTCATTTTGCCCAAGCCCACATCTACAACCAACATGGCGATCTCAGGCTTTTGGGTGGATGCCGTTTTGATATTGCTTGGACTGCCATGGCACATTTCACCTTTCTGTCTCATCGAGGTCAGACTGCCATGGCACATTTCAGCTTTCTATCTCATCGAGGTCAGACTGCCATGGCACATTTCACCTTTCTGTCTCCTCAAGGTCAGACTGCCATGGCACATTTCACCTTTCTGTCTCATTTTGCCCAAGCCCACATCTACAACCAACATGGCGATCTCAGGCTTTTGGGTGGATGGTGATATTGCTTGAACTGCCATGGCACATTTCACCTTCTTGCTTGAACTGCCATGGCACATTTCACCATTCTGTCTCATCGAGGTCAAACTGCCATGGCACATTTCACCATTCTGTCTCATCGAGGTCAAACTGCCATGGCACATTTCACCTTTCTGTCTCATCGAGGTCAAACTGCCATGGCACATTTCACCTTTCTGTCTCATTTTGCCCAAGCCCACATCTACAACCAACATGGCGATCTCAGGGCTTTTGGTGGATGCCGTTTTGATATTGCTTGAACTGCCATGGCACATTTCACCATTCTGTCTCATCGAGGTCAAACTGCCAT
Source organism: Doris montereyensis (assembly GCA_037039925.1). Taxonomy (NCBI): domain Eukaryota; kingdom Metazoa; phylum Mollusca; class Gastropoda; order Nudibranchia; family Dorididae; genus Doris; species Doris montereyensis. The sequence goes on along the minus strand of JAXRKP010002947.1, from coordinate 20,345 downwards.
GGCACATTTCACCATTCTGTCTCATCGAGGTCAAACTGCCATGGCACATTTCACCATTCTGTCTCATCGAGGTCAGACTGCCATGGCACATTTCACCTTTCCGTCTCATCGAGGTCAGACTGTCATGGCACATTTCACCTTTCTATCTCATCGAGGTCAGACTGCCATGGCGTTTCACCATTCTGTCTCCTCAAGGTCAGACTGCCATGGCACATTTCACCATTCTGTCTCCTCAAGGTCAGACTGCAATGGCACATTTCACCATTCTGACTCCTCAAGGTCAGACTGCCATGGCACATTTCACCATTCCTGTCTCATCGAGGTCAGACTGCCATAGCACATTTCACCTTTCTGTCTCATCGAGGTCAGACTGCCATGGCATATTTCACCATTCTGTCTCATCGAGGTCTGACTGCCATGGCACATTTCACCATTCTGTCTCATCTAGGTCTGACTGCCATGGCACATTTCACCATTCTGTCTCATCGAGGTCTGACTGCCATGGCACATTTCACCATTCTGTCTCATCGAGTCAAACTGCCATGGCACATTTCACCATTCTGTCTCATCGAGGTCAGACTGCCATGGCACATTTCACCTTTCCGTCTCATCGAGTCAGACTGTCATGGCACATTTCACCTTTCTATCTCATCGAGGTCAGACTGCCATGGCACATTTCACCATTCTGTCTCCTCAAGGTCAGACTGCCATGGCACATTTCACCATTCTGACTCCTCAAGGTCAGACTGCCATGGCACATTTCACCATTCTGTCTCATCGAGGTCAGACTGCCATAGCACATTTCACCTTTCTGTCTCATCGAGGTCAGACTGCCATGGCATATTTCACCATTCTGTCTCATCGAGGTCTGACTGCCATGGCACATTTCACCATTCTGTCTCCTCAAGGTCAGACTGCCATGGCACATTTCACCATTCTGTCTCATCGAGGTCAGACTGCCATGGCACATTTCACCTTTCTGTCTCATCGAGGTCAGACTGCCATGACACATTTCACCTTTCTGTCTCATCGAGGTCAGACTGCCATGGCACATTTCACCATTCTGTCTCATCGAGGTCAGACTGCCATGGCACATTTCACCATTCTGTCTCATCGAGGTCAGACTGCCATGGCATATTTCACCTTTCTGTCTCATCGAGGTCAGACTGCCATGGCACATTTGACCTTTCCTATCTCATCGAGGCCGGACGTTGTGACATCCATTCGTCTTTATTTTGGGGCAGTTCCAATGGCACATATTCTTCTTTGTATCATTTAATTCTAACATTTATTCTATATACTTTTAATAACGTTATTGTACACACTTTTACCATGTTGATACTTCCTTTCATCCCTTCTCTCTCATAAATTATTTTCTTCTCCCTTGGCTAAACTTCCATAGCATTCAATAAATTCACTCTTTTCTTTCTCTCTTTGCATTCTGCTTTTTTCTTGTTGATTGATTTAAATCTACTATTCTCTGGTCTTTGCCTTTTTGCTCTCTGCCCTTTGACGTTTGTTTGGCGTCGATGGCCGAGCGGTTAGGCTGTCGTACTGGGGGTCATAAGATCACCATTTGAATCTAGCAAAAGCTAGGTCCGACATTGTGTTCCTTGGGAAAGATGCTTAACACGCATTTCCCGTCTCATCAAGAGAAAATCCTGCGTCAGGTAGTGTCCTGTCCAAGGAGGTGATTATTATCATCTGTTTCGCTTCAAATTGAAACCGAGATCTCAGACTAGTGTCCTGCCAGGCAGGTGATTATCTTTTGCTCATCCAGGTCAGACTCACCAGTGAAACCTTTAGATCCCCTTTCTTCTCATCGAGGTCAACTATCATCGAACTTTCCCTTTACTTCTCTTCTATTCCACTCTCACCATCATCGGCTTCCCTTCCTTCCTTCTATTCATTCTTATTATCATCGGCTTCCCTTCCTTCCTTCTCTATTCACTCTTATTATCATCGGCTTCCTTCCTTCCTTCTATTCACTCTTATTATCATCGGCTTCCCTTCCTTCCTTCTATTCACTCTTATTATCATCGGCTTCCCTTCCTTCCTTCTATTCACTCTTATTATCATCGGCTTCCTCCTTCCTTCTATTCACTCTTTATTATCATCGAGGTCCCTTCCTTCCTTCTATTCACTCTTATTATCATCGGCTTCCCTTCCTTCCTTCTATTCACTCTTATTATCATCGGCTTCCCTTCCTTCCTTCTATTATCATCGGCTTCCCTTCCTTCCTTCTATTCATCGGCTCTTCCTTTATTCACTCTTATTATCATCGGCTCCTTCCTTCCACTATTCACTCTTATTATCATCGGCTTCCCTTCCTTCCTTCTATTCATTCTTATTATCATCGAGCTTCCCTTCCTTCCTTCTATTCACTCTTATTATCATCGGCTTCACTTCCATTCCTTCTACCATTCTTATTATCATCGGCTTCCTTTCTTCCTTCTATTCACTTCTTATTATCATCGGCTTCACTTTCTTCCTTCTACACACTCTTATTATCATCGGCTTCCCTTTCTTCCTTCTACACATTCTTATTATCATCGGCTTCCCTTTCTTCCTTCTCTCATTCTTATTATCATCGGCTTCCTTTCTTCCTTCTATTCACTCTTATTATCATCGGCTTCCCTTTCTTCCTTCACAAATTCTTATTATCATCGGCTTCCTTTCTTCCTTCTATTCTCTCTTATTATCATCGTTCCCTTTCTTCCTCCTACACATTCTTATTATCATTGGCTTCCCTTTCTTCCTCCTACTCTTACTCTTATTATCATTGGCCTTCCCTTTCTTCCTCCTACACATTCTTATTATCATTGGCTTCCCTTTCTTCCTCCTA
>JAXRKP010002947.1:7500-10000 GCA_037039925.1 Doris montereyensis | reverse complement strand
AACAGAAGAACAAGAAGAATATATGAACAAGAAGAAGAAGAAGTATAAGAAGAAGAAGAAGAAGAAGAAGAAGAAGAAGAAGAAGAAGAAGAAGAAGAAGAAGAAGAAGAAGAAGAAGAAGAAGAAGAAGAAGAAGAAGAAAATCAGTTCCCATTCTAAGAAGCGGTGTATGGGTCAGATGAACAAGAAGATCTTTCTCCAGGATGCCCTGTCCTGGATTTTCAAATTCCTTCCAAGAAAAAAAGTTAAATTTCTATTCTTCAAACCCTTCTTTTTATATCTTTCTTCATTTTCTCCGAGGTCTGCCTTTTGGTCTTTTACTTCGGGCTTTAGAATTGTACCGATTTAGCTATTCTATTTGTCATTCATTCTGTAACATGCCCAAACCATCTCAATCGATTTATTTCTATCTTAGGAAGAAGAATCTGCATTGGTTTGATCTCTTATTGTTGTGTTTCTGATTTTGTCTCTTTTAGTATATATATGTATATATGAAGAAGAAGTGTGTGTGTGTGAAGTTGTGTGAAGTGTATTTCTATTGTCTATAGGGAAGAAGTTCCAGTGTATCAATGTTGATGGTAGAAATGAAGTATAGGTGTTTCTTTCATTTGGTTGAATGCTAGAAGTGGAAGAAAATAAGATATACAACACAACAGGCACAGGCGAATCAGAAGAAAGAAGAAGACCTAGAAGCATCCCAAGGAGCACACGAACTTGTAAAGAAGAAGGTCGTCTAGGTCAAGGTCATTCAATCCATCTGAAGAAGAAGGGAATCCACGAGTTTTTACACGAACTTCCATTACATTGTAGTTGGTCTCAGCGTTTCTTCTACTGAAAACATATGAAAAAACAAGAAATCATGTCATAAAGAAGAAGAAGAAATTGATTTAATCATACATTCAGAAGAAAAGAAGAAGGGCCTAGAAGAAGATATATTACGAAGTAATTTATTTTGTAACATAGTAAGAAGTTAGAAGGAACTAGAAGAAGAAGAATTTTTACATGAATGGCTAGTGTTGACCTTTCAAGGTTGAGGTCAATAGGACGGCCCATAATTCCATCACCGAAGTGTGGTCACATGGAAGATAACACCTTATTGTAACGAAATACAACATTCTATTTTTGTGTGTGCACGCAGTCTTAGATGACAAACAAAATTAATTTGAACATGACAAAACAAATTTCTGAATTTGAACCCGGAGTCTTACATTTATCATGACAATAATAAAACCCGTTCTGAATTTGAACAACAACATTTATCATGACAAAATCAATTCTGAATTTGAACCTGTGAAGGTCTTAAAGAAGAAGAAGAACCCGTAGAAGAAATCAATTCTGGAATTTGAACCTGTAGTCTTACATTTATCATGACAAAATAAATCAGAATTTGAACCCTAGACATTTATCATTATTTGAACAAGACAAAAATAAATCAGGAATTTGAACCCGTAGTCTTACATTTATCATGACAAAATAAATCAGAATTTGAACCCGTAGTCTTACATTTATCATGACAAATAAATCAGAATTTGAACCCGTAGTCTTACATTTATCATGACAAAATAAATCAGGAATTTGAACCTCCAAGAATTTATCATGACAAAATAAATCAGGAATTTGAACCCGTAGTCTTACATTTATTATGACAAAATAAATCAGAATTTGAACCCGTAGTCTTACATTTATCATGAAAAACAAATCCTGAATTTGAAAATTTGTGCACAGTACCGTGCTCTCAGAAGCGAATTCCTTTGATCTTTTTCTCCGATTTTCAATTTAACAACTCCAAACATACAAAACATGCGTTAATAAAATAAATTATCTGACTTCTGACTATCCAAGGTTGGTAAGTGATGGGACTCGATAGTCCAGAGGCAAGATGTCGGTTTCTCAACCAAAAGATAGTGAGTTTGAGCCCCTGCAAAGGTGAAACATTTTCTGAGTTTTTTTCGAGCAAAATCTACCTCCTGGTCCATCGCAAACGGAAGAAGATAAAAAAGGAGATCACAACACTTTGTGCACGTCAAAGATCCCTTGAAGCTGTATAAGGGCCGGGCAATATTTAAAAACTTACCAAAATACCACGAGATTACCTTCGTTGTGGATGTGGATAAGTCAAATTAAATAAACAAATTACAAGTGAACAGTGTAAGAATCCTTTTTCAAAGTGTTAGAAGGAGAAGAACAATATAAGAATAAGAAGAATGCTGTGTTAGTCTGTCAGTGAACAATGAAGAATAAGAATGATGCTGTTTAGTCTGTCAGTGAACAATGAAGAAGAATCCTTTTTCGTGCTGTGTTAGTCTGTCAGTGAACAATGTAAGAATACTCTTTCGTGAAGTGAGGAGTCTGTCAGTGAACAATGTAAGAATACTCTTTCATGCTGTGTTAGTCTGTCAGTGAACAAGAAGAATCCTTTTTCAAGAACTGTGTTAGTCTGTCAAGAACAATGTAAGAATACTCTTTCGTGCTGTGTTAGTCTGTCAGTGAACAATGTAAG
>JAXRKP010002947.1:0-2500 GCA_037039925.1 Doris montereyensis | reverse complement strand
GAGAAGAAGGATATAGATAAGGAGAGAGAGAGAAGAAGAAGAAGAAGAAGAGAGAAAGAAAAGAAGAAGAAGAAGAGAGGAGAGAGAGAGAAGAAGAAGAAGAAGTAGAAGAAGAGAGAAGAGAGAGAGAAGAAGAGAGAGAGAGAGAGAGAGAGAAGAAGAAGAAGGAGAAGAATGGAAGAGCAACGAGGAAGAGTAAGAGTAAGAGGCGGCGGAACATGAGGAAGAGGAGGAGGAGTAGGTAGAGGAGGAGGAGGAGGGGAGGAAGAGGAAGAAGAAGAGGAGGAGGAGGAGAAGAGGAGGAGGAAGGAGGAGGAAGAAGAAGAAGAAGAAGAAAAGGAGAAGAAAAAAAAAAGAAGAAGAAGGAGAAGGAGAAGGAGAAGGAGAAGGAGAAGGAGAAGGAGAAGGAGAAGGACAAGGAGAAGGAGAAGGAGAAGGAGAAGGATTACCAGGGATTTCTGCAACCGTCATCATTGTAAGAACTAAACTAAGTCTCTACCTGGGACTTCTGCAACCGTTATCATTGTAGAACTAAAACTAAGTCTCTACCTGGGACTTCTGCAACCGTCATCATTGTAAGAACTAAACTAATTCTGTATCTAAGATTTCTGCAAACCGTCATCACTGTAAGAACTAAACTAATTCTTTACCAGGGATTTCTGCAAATCGTCATCATTGTAAGAACTAAACTAATTCTTTATCAAGGATTTCTGCAACCGCCATGACTATAAGAACTAAACTAATTCTTTACCTGGGATTTCTGCAACCGTCATCACTGTAAGAACTAAACGCAGCCTCTAACTTGGATCTCTGCAACCGTCATCACTGTAACTACTAAACAAATTCGTTACTTGGGATTTCTGCAACCGTCATCATTGTAAGAACTAAACTAATTCTTTACCTGGGATTTCTGCAACCGTCATCACTGTAAGAACTAAACTAATTCTTTACCAGGGATTTCTGCAACCGCCATGACTGTAAGAACTAAACTAATTCTTTACCAGGGATTTTTGCAACCGTCGTCACTGTAAAAATTAAACTAATTCTCCTGCCTAGGATTTCTGCAACCGCCATCACTGTAGGAACTGAACCAATTCTTTACCTGGGATTTTTTGCAACTCATCACTGTAAGAACTAAACTCAGCCTGTACCTGGGATTTCTGCAACCACCATGACTGTAAGAAATAAACTAATTCTTTACCAGGGATTTCTGCAACCGTTATCACTGTAAAACTAAACAACTCTCTACCTGGGATTTCTGCAACCGTCATCAATGTAAGAACTAAACTAATTCTTTACCTGCGAATCCTGCAACCGTCACCACTGTAAGAACTAAACTAATTCTTTACCTGGGATTTCTGCAACCGTCATCACTGTAAGAACTAAAATAATTCTTTACCAAGGATTTCTGCAACGGTCATTACTGTAAGAACTAAACTAATTCTCTACCTGGGATTTATGCAACCACCATGACTGTAAGAAATAAACTAATTCTTTACCAGGGATTTCTGCAACCGTCTTCATTGTAACAACTAAAATAATTCTTTACCAGGGATTTCTGCAACCGTCATCACTGTAAGAACTAAACTAATTCTTTACCAGGGATTTCTGCAACCGTCATCACTGTAAGAACTAAACTAATTCTTTACCTGGGATTTCTGCAACCGTCATCATTGTAAGAACTAAACTAATTCTTTACCAGGGATTTCTGCAACCGTCATCAATGTAAGAACTAAACTAATTCTTTACCTGCGAATCCTGCAACCGTCACCACTGTAAGAACTAAACTAATTCTTTACCTGGGATTTCTGCAACCGTCATCACTGTAAGAACTAAAATAATTCTTTACCAAGGATTTCTGCAACCGTCGTTACTGTAAGAACTAAACTAATTCTCTACCTGGGATTTATGCAACCATTATTACTGTAAGAACTAAACTAATTCTTTACCAGGGATTTCTGCAACCGTCTTCATTGTAACAACTAAAATAATTCTTTACCAGAGATTTCTGCAACCGTCATCACTGTAAGAACTAAACTAATTCTTTACCAGGGATTTCTGCAACCGTCATCACTGTAAGAACTAAACAAATTCTTTACCAGGATTTCTGCAACCGCCATTACTGTAAGAACTAAACTAATTTTCTACCTGGGATTTATGCAACCGTTATTACTGTAAGAACTAAACTCAATTTTTACCTGGGATTTCTGCCACCGTTATCACTGTAAGAACTAAACTAATTCTCTACCTGAGATTTCTGCAACCGCCATTACTGTAAGAACTAAACTAATTCTCTACCTGGGATTTTTGCAACCGTTATTACTGTAAGAACTAAACTAATTTTCTACCTGGGATTTATGCAACTCTCATCACTGTAAGAACTAAACTAATTCTTTACCTGGGATTTCTGCAACAGTCGTCTTTGTAAGAACTAAACTAATTCTTTATCAAGGATTTCTGCAACCGCCATTACTGTAAGAACTAAACTAATTTTCTACCT
>JAXRKP010002946.1:0-30082 GCA_037039925.1 Doris montereyensis | reverse complement strand
CAACTAGATGTTAGGGAAAAAACCTATACAACTAAATGTTAGAGAAAAAACATATACAACTAGATGTTAGAGAAAAACCTATACAACTAAATAAAGAAAAACCTAACAACTAAATGTTAGTGAAAAACCTATTCAACTAGATGTTAGAGAAAATCATATACAACTAGATGTTAGTGAAAAACCTATACAACTAGATGTTAGAGAAAAATCCTATACAACTAGATGTTAGAGAAAAAACCTATACAACTAGATGTTAGAAGAAAACCTATACAACTAGATGTTAGTGAAAAAACCTATTCAACTAGATGTTAGAGAAAAAACCTATACAACTAGATGTTAGAGAAAAACATATACAACTAGATGTTAGAGAAAAACCTATACAACTAAATGTTAGAGAAAAAATTCATACAACTAGATGTTAGAGAAAAAACTACTATACAACTAGAGAAAAAACAACTATTAAATGTTAGTGAAAAAAACTATACAACTAGATGTTAGAGGAAAACCTATACAACTAGATGTTAGAGAAAAACCTATACAACTAGATGTTAGTGAAAACCTATACAACTAAATGTTAGAGAAAGACCTATACAACTAGATGTTAGAGAAAAACCTATACAACTAGATGTTAGAGAAAAAACTATACAACTAAATGTTAGAGAAAGACCTATACAACTAGATGTTAGAGAAAAAACTATACAACTAGATGTTAGAGAAAGACCTATACAACTAGATGTTAGAGAAAAACCTATACAACTAAATGTTAGAGAAAGACCTATACAACTAGATGTTAGAGAAAGACCTATACAACTAAATGTTAGAGAAAAACCTATACAACTAGATGTTAGAGAAAACCTATACAACTAAATGTTAGAGAAAAAACCTATACAACTAAATGTTAGAGAAAAAAACCTATACAATTAGATGTTAGAGAAAGACCTATACAACTAAATGTTAGAGAAAGACCTATGCAACTAGATGTTAGAAAACCTATACAACTAAATGTTAGAGAAAAAACTATACAACTAGATGTTAGAGAAAGACATATGCAACTAGATGTTAGAGAAAAAACTATACAACTAGATACCCGGTATTAGAGGAAAACCATTAAGACTAGATATTAGAAAAAATTTAACAGCCAGACATTACAGTGTTACGAAGCTGAAAAGGTAGGCAGACAATGGTTCTAGATCTAGATGTTGACGTAGACACCGTGTAGTAACACCAAGGCTCGATTATTAAGTATAACAAGGCTATTTATTATAATCACAGTATAGAATTAACCAATGGATATGGCAAGCACAACTATATCCAACGTTGGCTGGCATACAGAAGACGGGGATCTAGCACCGATTTTGTTCTCTCTCCCATGTCATGGATAACTCTTGCTATTTATAGTCCATATCATTCTAAACATTTCGACAAAGTTCTATAATACTCTCTTCGTTTCCAGATAAAACCAAATCGATACTAAGGCAGATCGAAGCGATTACGTTATAAACTCAATAGGTTTTTCTATAAGCTAAAATTGATTACGTCGTCATAGGGTTTCTCTATATCTATGAGGACGCCTCCAGATTTTACATTATTGCATCTCTGTGTTGTTTTCTTCTGTGTCAATCAACATTGCAGCTTTCGGCTTGAAGCGTCTAGCAAATTATGATACGACTTTGAAGACATCTACAGGTTTAAAAAAGAAAGAATATATCTCTTTTTATTTTCTTCCCATCGTCAGCCGTGTACCTCTTCACACCAAAGTTCTCCTGATCGAGATCATGGTGGTCAGCGTCGTGGTGGGAGCCTTCAGCACGTACGGCTCAATCAGAGATCTGACGGCTCCTGGCTCTTTCACACTCCCTGTTACCTCAACATGTCGAAGGCCCACGAATGACGCGGTCACGTGATGCACACCAACACTCGGACTAGCCACCAACCGCCAGAATGACTTTTTTCCCCTGATGTCTAATTTTCCATGCTTGTATTCATCATCATCCTCATCATCCTCATCATCATCATCATCATCATCATCATCAAGTGCATTTGTTATCCGATAGAACGCTTGATCCCTGATGAAATCTAGCTCTGAATGTCTTTCTATCATATGCCACACTTCCAGTCTTTGTTAATGTTATGTTATTTCCCCCCAAACGTTTGCTCTGTGTCTTTCTCCCATCTTCTTCACGAACGACGCTTGTACTGCGTACTTTAATAGTAAGACAAACAGTGAGGCAACGGGCATGTCGACAGTGAAGGAAACGACATTGAATTAATAATATTAAAGCCTTAAAGGAACAAAGACAAGACAAATACAAGGAATATACAGAATTTCTCTTTGGCGACCATCAGGATTGAACCCGTGACCACTGCGTCGACACACATCGCCTTGCCATGAATAGAAGGCGAATTACCAATCGAGCTAACTACCTTAAAGGGGCACAGTTAGCTCAGTTGGTAGCACGCTTTCTTTTCATGGCGACGTGATGGGTGCCGACACAGAATGGTGGCCAAGATTTGTTTCTGTCTATTCCTTGTATCTTTGTCTTTGTTCTTATGTGGCTGTAATATTATTCAACGTCATCCCCCCCCTTCGACATGCCTCTTGCCTCACTGTTTGTCTTTACACTTATAGATTTATGGTATTATTTGCTTTAATATTCTATCTTAGACCCCATTGGCATCTAGTGGTGCATGAGTCATTGGCAATATTGTGTAAAACAGTGCATACCACGCTTTCGGGAGAACAGCTTAAATACGTGCATGTATGTTCGGCAAGCCCTATTTGTAGTACTACTACCAATAGGCTATAAACCCTTCTCTCCCTATTTGTAGTACTACTACCAATAGGCTATAAACCATTCTCTCCCTATTTGTAGTACTATTACTACTACCAATAGGCTATAAACCCTTCTCTCCTATTTGTAGTACTATTACTACTACCAATAGGCTATAAACCATTCTCTCCCTATTTGTAGTACTATTACTACTACCCAATAGGATATACACCCTTCTCTCCCTATTTGTAGTACTATTACTACAACTGAGGAGTGTTTCTTTATACATTTGCCACTTTTCTTCTTTTGTGCTATCACCATCATTCAGATTATTTGCCTTTCACTTTCACTGATAAATCTTTTTATCCTAGATTGGTATATCTTCTTTACTACTAGTACTAGTTTATTTAGTTCTTCTATTTTGGGTTAAGTAGTTTTTTTTTCTCTTTCCAGTAGTACTAGAAATATCACTTCTGTATATGTTCACAAAGGTCTGTGATTCGTAGTTTATTGTCATGGACTCGAAGGCACACAACGTGTCTTGTACCGGTAAATGAGTACCAGTGCCAGCAGTGCTTTTCACCTCCGTATAGAATCTAATTGCTGCTACATGTATCATTTTTTAAAAGTTGTTTGCCTTTTCTACCGACTTTCAAGAGAAAATGTTAACATGGTAATGCTATCATATAGTCACTCGTTAATGTAATGATGTATCATTACGTTATGATTCTGCTAGTGGTGAGTTGCTAGGCGACGTGTAAGACTGACATGCCATCTAGCCTTAATATTGGGTCAAATGTAAACAAGGTGAGTTGAGCGTAGGGTAATCAGGAGTAAAATCCTGATTCATTCTGGGCACACGACACAATGTGGTAGTTTGTCATTGGTTTGACGGATCTGATCTGATCTGATCTAATTTGATTTGATTTGATCTGATCTGATCTAATTTGATTTGATCTGATCTGATGTAATTTGATTTGATCTGATCTGATCTGATTGATTTGATCTGATCTGATCTGATCTAATTTGATTTGATATGATCTGATCTGATTTGATTTGATTTGATTTGATTTGATCTGATCTGATCTGATTTGATCTGATCTGATCTGATTTGATTTGATCTGATCTGATCTGATTTGATTTGATCTGATCTGATCTAATTTGATTTGATCTGATCTGATCTTTTGATTTGATTTGATCTGATCTGATCTAATTTGATTTGATCTCTGATCTATCGATGATCTGATCTGATCTGATTTGATCTGATCTGATCTGATTTGATTTGGTCTGATCTGATCTGATTGATCTGATCTAATCTGATTTGATTTGATCTGATTTCTAATTTGATTTGATTTGATTTGCTCTCGCATCTACAACTAAAGTGATCTCAGGGTCTTTGGTAGGATTTTATAATTCTGCTCGGGACTTCATGGTAAACAGCCAAGGATCTGTGACGTGCTCAAAGTGTTGTGATCTGAATAAAAGACTGTCCTTTATATCTAGACAAGGAGGGGGCGGGGGGGGGGGTAGTAGATTTTACTCAAATAAAAACTAGAGATCAATTTTCAATCATGGTCGTGGCATGAACCCACGACCTTTGCGTTGAGAGGTCGACACTTTGCCTCTGGACTACCGAGTCTCATTTCTCCACGACCACTGTATTAAGTTTCTTTTCATTCGGTTTCGAAAACCTTACGTCTTCCTCTTCACAATGGAATGCAATAGACTATTTGTGTGTATGTATGTATGTATGTATGTATGTATGTATGTATGTATGTATGTATGTATGTATGTATGTATGTATGTATGCTTTATGTATATATGCTTTATGTAAGTGTATTTATGTATGTATGTATGTATGTATGTATGTTTGTATGTATGTATGCATGTATGTATGTATGTATGTATGTATATATGCTTTATGTAAGTAAGTATTTATGTATGTATGTATGTATGTTTGTTTGTATGTATATATGCATGTATGTATGTACGCATGTAATATGCATGTAGATGTAGTATGCATGTATATTTCACTCGTTAGCACCTCACATCAAAATGTCCAAATGCTCCAAAACACCATTTAATTATATTTTGTGCCATAAAGAAATATGTACAAGATCATTCCTACAGTCAGCTAGATCTATATAATTATTATCACTACCATCTCCAGTTTCATTCTCATTGCCGCTTTTTTTCACACAGTGTTCATTGCAATTCAATGATTACAAAGTTACCTACTTATTTATCCTTGCGGTGCTTGGGCAGCACATAAGGCCGACACAGTGGATCGCCATTGTACACGATCAGATGGCAATTTTGTGATCATCTGCCCCCCACGTCCATCCCTGGGTCTTCATCTCTTTTTCGATGCTTCTCCTGCAGGCGACCTCTCTTCCTTGTTCCCTGAGGGGTCCGTGTGACGGCTATTTTAGGGAGTGGCATCAGCATTCATCCTAAGGATTTGACGAGTCCACTTCCATCTTCTCCTTCTCACAATCTGGGATAATGACCCCAGTGATGTTCTTTCTTGAAGGTCGTTGTTTGATATCGTGTTTGGCCAAAAATATTTTGCGTATCTTTCTGAGACATTTATTTTGAATGGTGTCCAGCTTTCTGTTTGATGATATTTGTTGTTTTGATTACGAAATTACATGTATAGTACAGTATAGAAATGTTTTTTTTTTTTTGGTGTGTATATTATGTTATACATTTTTTAATCACGCAATGCTTAAATGTGCGTATGCTTTTTATGTATGAAGAATAATTTATGTATGATAAAAGAAGGTATTGAAGTTATTGTAACACCAAAACAATGACTTTTTTTACACATAAGTTGTATCTTATTATCTTATCTTATCTTGTGTGTGTGTTTTTTTGTATCATGGATCATGCAACACTCATCACACATCATGCATCATGGATCACACATCATGCATCATGCATCATGGATCACGCATCATTCACATCATGCATCATGCATCATGGATCACGCATCACATCATGAATCATCGCATCATGGAACACGGATCATGTTTCATGGGGATCATCATGTTTCATGGATCACACATCTTGCAACACGCATCTTACATCATGCATCATGCAGCACGCATCATGGATCATGCATCATGCATATCTCATCACGCATCATGCATCATAGATGACGCATCATGCATCACGCATCAGGTATCATATATCATGTATCACACGTCATGCATCACGGATCATAGAGCATGAATCACGCTTCATGGATCACGAATCACAGATCATGGACCATGGATCATGCATCACGCATCACACATCACATATCACGCGTCAACATTACACATAACGCTAAACAATTGAACAACATTACACAACAAATACAGTCTGACATAATTCTAAACAATTGTAACAACATTACACTGGTCTGACATAGTTCTTCTAAACAATTGTAACAACATTACATTAATTCAAACAATTGTAACAACATTACACCACAGTCTGACATAATTCTAAACAATTGTAACAACATGACATAATTCTAAACAATTGTAACAACATTACACACAAATACAGTCTGACATAATTCTAAACAATTGTAATAACATTTCTACACACAGACACAGTCTGACATAATTCTAAACAATTGTAACAAACATTAACACACAGACACAGTCTGACATAATTCTAAACAATTGTAACAACATTACACAAACAATTGTAACAACATTACACACAAATCCAATCTAACATAATTCTAAACAATTGTAACAACATTACACAACAAATACAGTCTGACATAATTCTAAACAATCTGACATACATTCTAAACAATTGTAACAACATTACACACAATCCAATCTGACATAATTCAATTCTAAAACAATTGTACATAATTCTAAACAATTGTAACAACATTACACAACAAATACAGTCTGACATAATTCTAAACAATTGTAACAACATTACACACAAACACAGTCTGACATAATTCTAAACAATTGTAACAACATTACACAACAAATACAGTCTGACAACATAATACAGTCTAAACAAACAATTCTAACAACATTACACAACAAATACAATCTGACATAATTCTAAACAATTGTAACATAATTGACATAATTCTAAACAATTGTAACAACATTACACAACAAATACAGTCTGACATAATTCTAAACAATTGTAACAACATTACACAAAATACAGTCTGACATAATTCTAAACAATTGTAACAACATTACACAACAAATACAGACATAATTCTAAACAATTGTAACAACATTACACACAGACACAGTCTGACATAATTCTAAACAATTGTAACAACATTACACACACATCCAATCTGACATAATTCTAAACAATTGTAACAACATTACACAACAAATACAGTCTGACATAATTCTAAACAATTGTAACAACATTACACACACATCCAGTCTGACATAATTCTAAACAATTGTAACAACATTACACAACAAATTCTGACATAATTCTAAACAATTGTAACAACATTACACACAAATACAGTCTGACATAATTCTAAACAATTGTAACAACATTACACACAAATCCAGTCTGACATAATTCTAAACAATTGTAACAACATTACATACATTAATTCTAAACAATTGTAACAACATTACACACAGATCCAGTCTGACATAATTCTAAACAATTGTAACAACATTACACAACAAACACAGTCTGACATAATTCTAAACAATTGTAACACAACAAATACAGTCTGACATAATTCTAAACAATTGTAACAACATTACACAACAAATACAGTCTGACATAATTCTAAACAATTGTAACAACATTACCAACATTGTAACTTACACAACAAATACAGACATAATTCTAAACAATTGTAACAACATTACACAACAAATACTGACATAATTCTAAACAATTGTAACAACATTACACAACATCCAATCTGACATAATTCTAAACAATTGTAACAACATTACACATCAGTCTGACATAATTCTAAACAATTGTAACAACATTAAACAAGTTGTAACAAACAATTGTAACAACATTACACAACAAATACAGTCTGACATAATTCTAAACAATTGTAACAACATTACACAACAAATACAGTCTGACATAATTTCTAAACAATTGTAACAACATTACACAACAAATACAGTCTGACATAATTCTAAACAATTGTAACAACATTACACACAGATACAGTCTGACATAATTCTAAACAATTGTAACAACATTACACACATCCAGTCTGACATTATTCTAAACAATTGTAACAACATTACATGTAACAAATACAGTCTGACATAATTCTAAACAATTGTAACAACATTACACACAAATACAGTCTGACATAATTCTAAACAATTGTAACAACATTACACACAGACACAGTCTGACATAATTCTAAACAATTGTAACAACATTACAACAAATACACTCTGACATAATTCTAAACAATTGTAACAACATTACACACAGACACAGTCATCTTATAACACATTATTTATAATTAAGGGAACGGGCAGTAGTTCAGGCAACCCCCACGATACTTAAACTAAGGAAAATAGTAGAGGATGAGACTGAAGAGCATCAGATTAAGACCAGGAAGAAGTGTATTTTACAATTAGACAAATAAAAGAAAAATTCCTTGAGAGAAAACATTGATTTGCACCTGTGCTTTATTGACTTAGAAAAGGCTTTGCGTGAGGAGGGAGAATGATTCCTTAGAACATAGAGCATTAAGTTTGATTTTTTACAATAAACCAAACATCAGTGCTGGAAACATCCACCTAAGTCCTCCCACATTTTCCATCTTGAAGAAAATGAATGTAGGTATGTGGAAGCTCTAAATGTACTCTGTCTGATTGAGTTCTGTGACCTGCAGTCTGTCAACATTATGAACAATGAACTAAATTGTGAAAGTAATGCAAACAAAACCAAAACAATGTCTAGGAAGCTCTGAATTGGGCAGGGAGAATGCTACAATTACCTAGGTGTAATGATTAACTCAGATGGAAAACAAAGTCTATATAACCATCTAGAAAGGTATTTGTAGGTAAACAAGAATTGTCAATAAAGAAACTAAATGGCAGTATACAATACTGTCCTATTCTCCTCTATGGCAGCGAAACCTGACCTTAGACTGTAGAGAAAACAGTAGAGTACAGGCAGCTGAAATGGAAATATCTAAGAAGAGTAGTAGGAAACTAAAAGAAACAAAATCAGAAACACAACAATAAGAGATCAAAACAAACAGATGGCATAAAAACTAAGATAGAAACAAATGAGTTTTGGGCATGTAAACAGAATGAATAACAATAGAATAGCTAAACCAGTATATATTGCTAAAGCCCAAGATAAAAGACTAAAAAGGCAGACCTCGGAGAACGGGAAGAAGATATAAAAGAGGCATTCAAGCATAGAAATTTAACATTTTGAAGGAAACAGAAAATGCCAGATCAGTTTGTAAACTACCTCTGCTCCTTGGGGCTTTTTAATCAATAAGCTTTATGAAAATCTAGAGACGAACGATAGAAAGGAAGTTGCCTGAAAAACTTGATTTCTGCTCCACTGATATATCTCATTTACCTATTAATACTAGGCTGTGCTATCACATTTCTATCCCCATGTCTTGCTGTGTAGTGAAGCATGGTTGTCTGCCATCCACCTCCTCCCTCTTTTCCATCTTTCTCTGTCTCTGTCCCTTCTTATCTCTGATATCTATCATGATCTTTAACTCTGTCTCCTGTTGACATATTGCATGGAGTTTGTCTACCTTAATCATTTCCGAATAAACTTGTTAAAATGCTGTTTTTTCCACTGATATTCTACATGATTACTTGTTACTCTTACTAATTGATCTTTTACTCCTTGCTTCATATGTTCTGGAGGGATTATGTAATTGGTGAAAATGCTTTTTCCATGTTTCCATGATTTGGCCGTCTTCTTTCATTATTTCTCCTTTAGCGTTCTTAATTTATCGTATTGGGCATGCTTTGGCCTTTCTCTTGCTTTCCATTCGCCCCCCCCGGAACAGCTTTTGATCTCCTTGATCTTTCTGAAGCCTTTGTCCAAACTCTTCCCATTGTTCCAGTTTAGCTTTCCTAAGTAACCTCTTTTAAGGCGATATTTCTTTTATTCACTTAATCTATCCTCTATCCTCTCCTCTGGTCCCTTTGTTTGCAAGTATTTCTTCCAGGAATCCTTCTTTTCTTTGATCTTAGTCTTGACATCCTCATTCCACCATGCTGTTCTTTTCCTATCTCCTTTAATTTGTTTCTACCACAGACCTCTTCAGTACAACTGAGGAGTGTTTCTTTATACATCTGCCACTTTTCTTCTATTGTGCTATCATTCAGATCCATCTGTCTTTCACTGATAAATCTTTTTATTTTTATCCTAGATTGGTATACCTGTTGTACTACTGGTTTATTTACCTCCTCTATTTTGAGTTTAGGAAGTATTTTCTTCTTTCCTTTTCAGTTTTTTTCTTCAGTCAGTAATCTCATTTTGGCAATCATTAAGTGATGATCACTAAATATTTCAGCTCTTTTGTTTACTCTTGCATCTAATGTACTGTAAAAAAAGGGAGCTGCTAACTATTATGTAGTCTATGATCGACTTTTCACATCTGTCTTCATTTACTCTGTATATTTGAAGATATCTTCATGAGGAAAAAGGTGTTGGCTATTTTCATGTTATTGTTTAGGCAAAAATCTATTAGTCTCTCTCCATTTGGAGAAGTTGTTGTTTCTCCTTCTTTACCTAGTACTCTTCCTGACGTTTCTACATGGTTACCTACTCCAGCGTTTAAATCTCCTTAAAGCATTAGTTCCGTTTTGAGTTTAAGTTTAAGATTCTCTGCAGCTATTTGTAGATCGTTTTCGAAGATATCTTTTTCTTCGTTAATTGCGTCTTTGCTTGGTCCATAAACTATTAATAATTCAATTTCTCGTCCTCTTGGGTTAATATTTATCTCTAATAGCAGTAGGCTTCTAAATTCCCAACTTTCTAGTAGCTTTTCATGCCTCCTGTTCTAGTTCTATCTTTGACATCTACTCCTGAGAAGATTAAAATATGATTCGGTCCTACATTTTCTATTTCTTTTTTCTTTCTTTGTTTCTGTAATGGCCAAAATATCTACTTTGAAATTTTCCATTTCTTCAACTAATTCTAACTCTTTTCCATTTATTGCCCTAACATTTCACGTTCCAAAATCAGTCTGTACTGTTTCAAGTTCGCCTTCGATACTTCGAAGGATCAAGCCGGTTATATTGCATTTATTTCTATGAATGGGTTCGATATTGGATAAGCAGGGATTAGCCCACTGAACCTTAGGTAGATGGTGGTGCTGCCACTTTTGAGGCCCCCTACCGGGCCTTGTTATTTTCTGTCAGGGTTAACTCCCTTAGCGCAAGACAGCAGGTTGATTTCTGTCAGGGTTAACTCCCTTAGCCTTTTGGTCGACCAAGACCCTCCTGCAAGGAAGGCAGCAGAGACTCGTGGAGGGCAGGATCATCTACTCCCCGTAGAGCTGTTTACCTGTCCAATGCCCGGCTTTCTGGTTTCTGTTATTTAAAAAATAACGTTCGTAAAACTCATTGATGTTTCATGTCGAAAGCCTTGAGAACCTTTGTTAATTTAGTTGTATCTCTATCAGGAATAAATGTAGAGCCGTGATAGACATCCACTGCTTCAGAGCCATTGCATTAAAAGTAAGGTTGAAATGCAATGCGACATTTTCCTCCTGCGTGTTGTGTTGCGTATACTTACACTGTCGTTAGTATTGAAATCCTTTTTCAACACTGTCCAGTGTCCAGTTTGCAGGGAACGTTACAACGAAGGTCGGGCTATGGGACTCGATGACGTCACACTGGTGGTAGGTCGGTTCAATGACGAATAAATGAGAAGATAAAAGTAAAGAAAATCGGTGATATTTCAGGGATGCTACTCTTCAGTCTAGGAATAGATTTAATGGCAAAGAGTATTAATTTGATTATTTCCTTTACGTAACTTGGGCAGGAGTTATTTTTGTCGATGATGACAGACATGTCTTCTAAATTGGGCTAATAATATAATAAATCTTGATATAGCACATCACGAGATTCAGTTCAGTAGCCGCGAGTGAAAACATAAGGGTTCTTTATGAAACGACACCTTCCAGCAATAGTCCCAGCGCCAGGTAAAAAAGCTTGTTTTGCGTCATAAAGTTTTTTTCTTTGGTGATTCTAACTGAGTTTTCATCGCTGATTTCAAATCTAATGGAGGCCAGATGCTTAACTTTGGGCATTATTGTCTAAAAGTGAAAATCCAAGATGGCCGCCATAGAATCATAGTGAAAGATGTTGTGAGGTGTATCATGCATTTAAAGACATATAAAAAAGGACAAACGTAGTTTTAAATAGCATGCAAAATAAGAAAAGTAATCACATTTGATGAAATACACACTATATTCGAAAAAATGGCAACTACAGAGAAATCAAGATGGCCGTCATCTAATTTTCATAAATGTGTTGATCCGCAATACAATTGAAACCGTTGTATTAAAATAAACTTAAATTGTTTAACAGGGAGAAACCACTAGAACTCGAGTGTCTGCTGCTTGTTCTCACATCAATAATGGCTGAAGGGCCTACTACCAAAGACTATTCTGTATCCTCGTAAGGGACAATGACACTGACAGTCATTGGATTATTGCAAGCGATTGCTCCTTTTGCATTTGCAAAATGTTGAACATATGTGTAAGAGACATTCTGGTACAGGTGCACTGTGCTGTGCTGCATCCAGTTTTACAGCTGCAACTGACCAGATTGAGAACTTCATCAGAGCTGGCAGCTGAGCATCAAGTCCAAGGGCTGGGCGGAGTGTTGACTGGTGTAGCTGCCATCCGTACTCAACAGGATCCAGCTTAGGAGGAGATGGCTTTCCAGCCGCTTGCCACAGCACAGCCTGAAAGTTTCGTCGTTTGATGTGGGCCTGGAAACTCGCCATCGTAGGAGGAAGACTACTCAGTTTCTCAGGGAATGTTTCTCTTTCCAGCAATTCTCTTCCTGAAAATGTTGGCTCGAACAGTGTTCAGATTGCCCCCGGACTCGTCCCCATAGAGCAGATTGGTGAATTGAAGGCATGACTCAGAGATTTCCTGAAGGGTACAGACATTTTCCCAAGCTTCAGTTTATCAGAGAATCCTTCAAGCTTCTTGAGAACTGTCATCTTTCCAATTCCAGAAAAGGAAGAAACTGTGTCACGACCAGTCAGTGCCTGAGCTGCCAGCAGATCGGGCATTATTGGTGCATGCTGTCTGATGACGTCGTTGACATTAATTACATGATGTGAGGATGTGCACGATTCGATTGTCAGGTCACATTTTGGGATAGGGACAGTCCTTTGGTCTTCATGTAGAGATGATGGGCCAAAATGACAAGTACATCTGTGTCATCAGAAACAACCCTGATGTTCCTCTGTCCTAATGATGATTCGTTGATGACATGAAACGCCATCGAAACATCAGCTTCTTCATGATACAGAGGGTCTTGCTAAAGCCTAGACCCCATGTGTATAGGGTGTGGATTATGGCCCAGGATGACAACACCTGTTCCTGGTGGAGGCTGCATGCTGCAAAACCGATTTACAATCATTTTTATCAGTTGTTCCTTGCTGGCGGTGACTTTCAGCATGACGCTTTGTGTGGCGGGGGAGACTCCTTCGGTCAGGTTGTACACACGACTAGTTTCCTTCGACGGGCGATTCGACAGCATGACTTTGTGCCAAGTTTGTAATATCTGTCGAAGACCACATGTGACACTGGAAAGGGCTGAACTCGTCGCAAAATGGTGGTAACTGCGGTTGTGATGAAATCCGAGACTTTACCTGGCGCTGCAGGCCAAGGTACTGTCCACAAAATTGCACAGCCATCCAGGATGACAACAGTGGGGGATTCTTGGTTGCGAACACCAGACAGAATCTGCATTTTATTCTTCAGAACAGCCTTGCTAGTTGTCCTCATGTCACCATTCTCATCAAAAAGGGCTGTAGGTTGAAGAGCTAGTTCATGGGAAAATAAATTCTCAATTGAAACAGATGCCCTGAAGTCGCAATAATGCCAAGAACGCGTGCATATATGAACTCAGTGTCGATGGCAGTGTCCGGTTTAGTATGTTTTGCAGTCACTTCTTCATGACTGCAGCCATGTTCTTTACTTTCTTTGTGATCTTGAGGTGGCCACTGCAGGCCATCTTCCCCTCAAACGCCCGTTGTTCTGCAGCACCAACCTCTACTGCTTCATGGACATTGACAGTTGTCATCAATAACACAGCCAGAATACACGTTAATGCGGCCTGTGTCAGGATGTTTGCTGGTGTCCAGGATGTTAATGCAGGTAGACAATGTCTCTCGAATCTTTGCTCGGTCAGCTGCATCCTACTTGATGCGTGTGTGACACTCTTCTTTTGTGTGTGTTGACAACTTTCAGAACATCCCTTCTTTGATTTCCTGGAGGTCGTTCAACAGCTGGTCAACGTACTTTGTGAAAATGCCCAGAAGGCAAGGTTGATTCATTGAGAGTGGAGCTTATAATTCCTGATGGCCCATGACCATAGCGCATGTAGGTTGTCTCAATGAAGAGATCTGACCAAACTCCATTCCACAGGCCCTCTTGATGGTGCATGGCATGTTCCCCAGCAATGAATCTCTTCAGGACGTCTGGATGCAGGCGCTGCATGAATCGGAAGTAGTACAAACCCTAGCGAGCATAGTTGACGTGTCCAGATGCAAAGAAGTAGGGGAGCATCTTTTCCACAGCAAACAAGTGAAGAGTCCAGTCAGCTTTCTCAGTCCGAACAAAGGCCATCATAATGAACACTGGGTGAATTAGGCACTCAACCCAAAGTCTTGCGGTCTTACTCTGGCTGCTTTTGGTGACGAGACACTGTGTGAGTTCAGCCATGGTGTGCACGTCAGTGTTGGAGAGAATGGGTCGTAGTAACTCCTCAACAAGAAGTCTCAATTCTCTTACATTTTGTGGATATTTCTTCGTTGTCAACATTTTTGGCATCACCACAAATGCTGAGCCAAGTATGTCTTCAATGCCGCTTCCTGCCACCAGATACCCCACAGCACCAACCAACAAAACTCAACAGCATGTGCATACCACCAAGTCTTGGGATGAACTTCTGAAACTGTTCTTTGTCAATCCATGTGATATGACACGTTCTTTGTACAGCTGCTGGTCACTGGTGAATATTGTCCATTCCTGGCCAGTGAGCTGTGTTAGACGCTGAGCTTCAGTCATAGCTGTCTTCATGGTGTCTGGTTCAGATGGGATCATGTCAAGGAATGGGCTGTACACCACATCTGTCTTGGGTTGGGGTTGTCGTCCTGCACTGAGGGCACGTTGTGTGTTATAACCTCCATACTCGGGTCCCGCATCTTCACCGAGTACCTGTTTGAAAATGACATATCTTCAGTTGCAGTTCTGTTCAGAGAAACCTGTCGTGTGGCAAGAAAAACCAGAGATGGGACATGTCGCAGGCAGTGTTCTTCTTGGCATAAGTGGTTTCTTGCTTCCCGTGTACCGTTGAACTGCAACATCACCAAGTGTCAGATGATCGGATTTGGTTTCCGTTTTGCTGAGACGCCTGATGGTGGGAATATCCTGCATTTCACAACCTGCTCTGACTTCTGCTTGTTGGCTTTGTCAGTATCATTGCTAGGCCGTGGGTTGATTTCTGGCTATTTGGAGATGATATCTGCGTGTCAAAGTTGTCAGCTACAACTGAACAAGTCCATGTTTACTGTCAAAGTGGGACAGCCCTCGTGGAACAGATGCCATAGCAACAGCAGCTGAGCACCGAAAGCGCCTCAGTTCATCATATGAGGTGGTGACTCCATTAGTGTGAAGCTCGTCTATGAATTTCCTCTGTCGACTCATGAGGACACTAAGTCCAAGTTGCAAGTTTGTGAAATAGCTGCTGACAGCACTCGTAACAATGTGGCTGATCATCGCTGCTGGCAGTGTAGAATCCAATTTGGGGTCTATGGCTGCAAGCAGCGCTAGCAAAGTTAGGCTGTAGTCATTCATGACAATGACAAATCCCCTAGGCAGACGAGTTGGATACGTATGAGATTGGTCTTGGGACATTCTGTTTTGATGACACCAGCAAGGGATGATATGGCTCGTCCAATGCTGTCTTCTTCATCATCCACAATATGCAGATGGGCTGAACCCGTGCTCCTGAAGACGGGGATAGACGCTACACCTGGTGAGGACAGGATCATCAAATCTGGATGCAACTTCTCAGATATATGGTTCAGGAGGGTACGTTGCGACTTGTCTTTCCCTCCAAGTTGAATATAGTGGTCATGGACTTCCATACTATTCCACATGCGTGATTTGTTTGATCGCATTTCGTCAACCAGCATGGTGAAGGCATTATCCTGCGTGGTAGCAGAGCTACTTGACTGCGTTGGATTGTTTGTATAGAACCGGGAGTTGCAATCTGTGATACCTAGCATCTGCTGCATGCAAATCACTGACTGCCGATGACGCACGGAAGCTGACATCTGTTCCCCATTTGTTCCCCACATTCCTTGGCACGTTTTTGTATTTGTTCTTTGGTGATTTTCCTCCTTTTCTCGTCTCCAGTCCGGCATAAGTAGGCTTTTTCCAACGATTTTGGGTGCTTTTTATGGGGGTTCAGTGAGCAAGTTTCTCCACAGAAAAAACAATGTTCACGAAAATTAAAAGAACTAGCACTGACCCTAAGACGTTTGGGGTCTTCTCCAGAGAGTTCCTCAGTCTTTTTTAACAGTCGATATATGTGGTCTTTGGAACAATATGTGCACATACAGTTCCTGTAACACAGTATGAACTCTGTATCTTCTGGAAGTTTCTGACTGAGTCCATCATCTCGCAGCCGGCTTGCTTCCTGAAAACCGATAATCCGACTCGATTTGATCAGAGATGGATTTTTTCTTTGACAGAAAATAAAACACTCCATGTCTGAAAATAAGAAAGGAGATAAAGAGATTGAATCAGAGATTACATCAGTACGTGTATATAAGTCACGAGACACTGTAGAGCCAAGACATACAAGACTAAAACTAGAAAACACATGTACCGGTAGTAGGTTTATCGCTACTACGGTGATGCATGTACTGGTAGTAGGTTTATCGCTACACAGTGATACATGTACCGGTAGTAGGTTTATCGCTACACAGTGATACATGTACTGGTAGTAGGTTTATCGCTACACAGTGATACATGTACTGGTAGTAGGTTTATCGCTACACAGTGATACATGTACTGGTAATGTAGTAGTTTATCGCTACACAGTGATACATGTACTGGTAATGTAGTAGGTTTATCGCTACACAGTGATACATGTACTGGTAATGTATAGGTTTATCGCTACACAGTGATACATGTACTGGTAATGTAGTAGGTTTATCGCTACACAGTGATACATGTACTGTTAGTAGGTTTATCGCTACACAGTGATACATGTACTGGTAGTAGGTTTATCGCTGTAGTACTGGTTTATTGCTACAGTGATACATGTACTGGTAGTAGGTTTATTGCTACACAGTGATACATGTACTGGTAGTAGGTTTATCGCTACAGTGATACATGTACTGGTAAATGAGTTTATCACTACACGGTGATACATGTACTGGTAGTAGGTTTATTGCTACAATGTGATCATGTACTGGTAGTAGGTTTATCGCTAATAAGTGATACATGTACCGGTAGTAGGTTTATCGCTACACGGTGATACATCAGCACTGGTAGTAGGTTTATCGCTACACAGTGATACATGTACTGGTAGTAGGTTTATCGCTACACAGTGATACATGTACTGTGTGGGTTATCGCTACCACAGTGATACATGTACTGGTAGTAGGTTTATCGCTACACAGTGATACATGTACTGGTAGTAGGTGTATCGCTACACAGTGATACATGTACTGGTAGTAGGTTTATCGCTACACAGTGATACATGTACTGGTAGTAGGTTTATTGCTACACAGTGATACATGTACTGGTAGTAGGTTTATCGCTACACAGTGATACATGTACTAGTAGTAGGTTTATCGCTACACAGTGATACATGTACTAGTAGTAGGTTTATCGCTACACAGTGATACATGTACTGGTAGTAGGTTTATCGCTACACAGTGATACATGTACTGGTAGTAGGTTTATCACTACACAGTGATGCATGTACTGGTAATGTAGTAGGTTTATCGCTACACAGTGATACATGTACCGGTAGTAGGTTTATCGCTACACAGTGATACATGTACCGGTAGTAGGTTTATCGCTACACAGTGATACATGTACTGGTAGTAGGTTTATCGCTACACAGTGATACATGTACTGGTAATGTAGTAGGTTTATCACTACTACAGTGATACATGTACCGGTAGTAAGTTATCATACACAGTGATACATGTACCGGTAGTAGAGTTTATCGCTACACAGTGATACATGTACTGGTAGTAGGTGTATCGCTACACAGTGATACATGTACTGGTAATGGTTTATCACTACACGGATACATGGAGTAGGTGTATCGCTACACAGTGATATGTACTGGTAATGTAGTAGGTTTATCGCTACACATGTACTGGTAATGTATTGATTTATCGCTGCACATGATACATGTACCGGTGATAGGTTTATCGCTACACAGTGATACATGTACTAGTAGGTTTATCGCTACACAGTGATACATAGGGTAATGTAGTAGGTTTATCGCTACTGCAGTGATACATGTACTGGTAATGAGTTTATCGCTTTACAGTGATAGTAGGTTTATCGCTACACGTTATTACGTACTGGCAGTTACACTCAATTAATTCTTTTAAATTCTACACTTACCTCGGGGCTTATGGACCCGGTGTTGCAGAGAAGAACACTTGAACTTGAACTTGAAAGACAAGTCTTCTGTGATGTTGAGATAGACGCTCTACAATGTCGGTCGGACTATGGTTTTAGTACATCATGTACACATTCCATACCAGCGGAGCTCATTTCACGAAGTAGGGGGAGTAGGCCACGCTGTGTCTTTGAGTGTAGCCTGTTATGTCACTGCGAGGGGGGGGGGGGGGGTTATCGCGCCAGCACCCCTGCGCGAATTTAGGTCGACTCATCCACTATTCACTCCGCCATCCTTCTTACATGAGATGGGTTGGTATTTCAACCACCAAAAAAAGTTATGCCCATAAGATACAAGTTGGCCTCCGACTGATATGAAGTCTAGATACCCTGAGGAAGCAGAATCACCAAAAAAACCCCAACAATTTTAAGATGGAAAACAAAGTTCTAATAATTTTACATAGGTTTATCGCTACACAGTGATACATGTACCGGTAGTAGGTTTATCGCTTCTGATGATACAGCGCTGGTAGTAGGTTTATCGCTACACAGTGATACATGTACTAGTAATGTAGTAGGTTTATCGCTACTACAGTGATACATGTACTGGTAATGTAGTAGGTTTATCATACAGTGATACATGTACTGGTAATGTAATGGGGTTTATGCTACACAGTGATACATATATATACACTGATGATGAGTTTATCGCTACACAGTGGGCATGTACTGGTAGTAGGTTTATTGCTACACAGTGATACATGTACTGGTAGTAGGTTTATCGCTACCTGTGATACATGTACTGGTAGTAGGTTTTCCCTACCCCTTCTACCCCCTGGTATCTAGTTTCTGACTACACAGTGATACATGTCTGTCTAGTCTGTTTATGGCTACACAGTGATGCCTGTCTGTCTGTAGGTTTATGGCTACTCTGTCTGTCTCTGTCTAACTTTATGGCTACAGTGATGCATGTACTGGTAGTAGGTTTATGGCTACAACCCGGTGATTAATGTACCCGTTGTTTCTGTCTACCAAGGACCGGGTAGTTAGGTTTGACACCACTGTAAGGCGGACACCACTGTACCTAGGCTTGCACATTACATGCTGGAGCTAGTAGGTTTATCTCATTGACATCAGTGATAATGTGCATGGATCGACTATTTTGATGGTAGTAGGTTTATCGCTACACAGTATATACTTTAGCTGGTAAATAGAAAGTTTATCGCTACACAGTGATACATGTACCCTAGATCTAGGTTTATCGCTACACAGTGACCTTGGAATGTAATTTAGTAGGTTTATCGCTAGAGCTATGCATGTTACTGGTAGTAGGTTTATCGCTACACCGGTTACTGCAGTACTGGAATACGCTTAGGTTTATCGCTAAATTTAACATTGTGACCGGTAAAGTTTATCGTAGAAACTGAACAGTGATGCATGTTACCGGTAATGTATCTGAGATTATCGCTACATATATTATGCCTGTTAACAATAATGTAGTAGGTTTATCGCTAATCATGATGCATGTACCGGTAATGTAGATTTTATCCTACAACAGTGAATCATGTACCGGTAGTTAGGTTTATAAATCTAGAGCTAGATCTACAATTTACATCCGATGTAGATCTAGAGCTTCTATCCGATCTTGATACATGTACCGGTAGATTTCTTTTTAAACACTACTGTCTCAAGTTTAGTTATATTTTTAGGATTTATGAAATCTAGCTCTAGATCAGGTACGAGAGAATTGTTTATCGCTAATAGTGTTCAGATCTAGACTTAGATTAGGTTTATCGCTTTAGAAACCTCCTCGAGTCAATTCGGAGTTTATCAAATCTAGATATAGTGATAGATCTAGCTGCGTTAGTAGGTTTATCGCTACACAGTGATAATGTAACTGTAGATTAGATTTATCGCTACCACTAAGTATTCATGGAAACTGAAACAATCATGATTCCAGAGTGCCAGGTGAGATGTACTGGTAATGGATTGTGTGATCTATCCGGAATCATTTTCGTACGGAAATCTGAAGTGAATATCGAATCTACTGCCAATTGTCGAAACATGTACCGAAAATAAAGTTTAGATACGCTACCATGAAAGAAAACACTAATTTAAATGAGGTTTATCGCTAGAAAACGAACATGACCGAAAGTAGAGTTTACTGGCTAAATTTCATACATGTTTTGTTGTGTAGGTTTGTCGCTATTCTGACAGCATGAAACGCTGTGCCGTAAAGATGAGGTTTATGGCTAGATTAGGAGACATGTCCGGTAGGAAGGCACGGCACATGGCTCACGACATGTCGGCACGCGACGTGCGACAGGTCTTGACCCCGCTCACATAGGAGACGCGACACACGTTACAAGTAACGGCATTGCAGATATCAATACGTCATCTTGGTTTTCTTCTGATGAAGATAATTGCCCATTGCTAATAAATACAAAGAAGAAGTATGATGTCGTGAATATTTTCTCTTGAGGAGCACAAGAAAGGAGTTTCAAAGAACTTTCTGCTCATTGATGACGTGTAAAGATGAAAATTTCTTCAACTATCTAAGAATGTCATACAAAACTTATGAGGAACTCAATACACTACTGCTTCTGCATCTAGAACCCCTGGGTTGTAATTGACGGGATCCAATATGTGCAGAAAAATTAGTCCTGGCTCTCACAAGCTCAATAAGTTTCTTCTTGTAGTCGTCCATCTCGATTTCACTTAATCTTACCACACGCCTCACAAAAAGTGAACAAGTTGACTTTTTCAACACACGCGGTTTCGTCACCGTCGTGTCGTGTCGTCCTATGTAAATACTCAACTGTGCACACTTGTTTTCACGCGTGAGATGCGTTGTGTGCCGTGTGCCTGACCCGTGTGTTGCATGAAAGGTCGGCCTTACAAGCATGTGGGAGTTTACCTAGAACTCTGCCTAAGAACACGTTGTTTCTGTTTCCCGAGATAGGGCTCTAGGCAATGTCCTCGGACTAGTGTTTTGTAGAGCTAGATCTAAATTTAGATCTATTCCAACTAGACGGTGAATTAATAATTTACTGAGTAGAGGAAATTTGATGGTCTTTGAGTGTATACTGTTATGTCACTGGTAGATAGGATTATCGCTATCAGACATACGAAAACATTGTAAATAAAATACAGTTCTAGCTATTCAATTAGAATCCTTCTTACATTGAAGATGGGTTCGAGTCAATTTGGAGTTAATCAAATATAGATATACCTAAGATACAGTTATATCGACTGAAAAAAATTGTAGATTCCCATAATGGTTATAACTCACCCTAGATTAATTTTTAGAATTTGAATGGAAAACAAAGTTCTAATAATTTTACATAGATCGGCTCTCGGACCACAAATACAGATGACCAGAGCCACGAGTTTAAACCAAAAAAGGAAGTGATATTTTGGCAGAAAAGAAGGACTAAAAAAGAGCGGATGGGTAGAAAATGTAAAAAAACCCTTAATAAACCAATTCCAGCTATTATATTATTTATTGATATCATCCACCATTCCTGACCTTGGCGATCTGGCTAAGCCACCATCTCCCCTTCTCTCTCTCTCCCTCTACCTCTCTCTCTCTCTCTATCTATCTCTCTCAGTTTCTTTCTCTTAGTAGGTTTATCGCTCTCTTTCATACATGTACTCTTTCTCTCTTTCTCTCTCTCACTCTTTCTCTATCTTTCTCTCTCTCTCTCTCTCTCTCTCTCTCTCTCTCTCTCTCTCTCTCTTTCCCTACCCCCTCTCCCCCTCTCTATCTCTTTCTGACTCTCTGTCTCTGTCTGTCTGTCTGTCTCTATCTCTCTCTCTGCCTGTCTAATGTCTGTGTCTGTCTCTTTACTCTGTCTGTCTCTGTCTAACTCACCTCTCTCTGTATATATATAGGTTTATTTATAGAAGCATGTTGGAATTCACCGGTAGTAGGTTTATCGCTACACCGTTGTTTCTGTCTCCCAGTAGAAGTTATATGCCAGACACCACTGATAAGGCGGACACCACTGTACCTAGGCTTGCTTTCATTGAAGCTTCTGGAGCTAGATCTAGATTTTAGCTCATTACATCAGTATAATCATAAGGATGAAGTAGGTTTATCTAGAAAGTGATACATTCTCTCTTCTAGTTTATATCGCTGACACATTTTAAATGAGGTTAGATCTAGCTCTACTTCTAGTTCTACATCTATCCCTAGTAGGTTTATCGAGAATCTAGATCTAAATTTAGCCTATATTTACGGAACGTCTAGACCTCAAAGTAACCTATAGATCAATTTGGAGAAAATCAACATCTAAATCTGGCTAGAGCTAGCCCTCTTTAGTTAAATCGATAAATATGTCCTCATTTTCTACTCTCTCTCCCACCCCTCCCAAATGAATCATGTCCATGTACTTTAGAAAACTTAAATTTGAGCATAGAGACACTAAATAATCTAAGCTCCTTGTAAATCTAGCTCAGGAAATGATGCTAATGTGTAGTACAAAGGGGATCTGTAGATTATCTCGTCTACATAACATTCCAATAGTAGTCTAACAATGCATCTAAATAGATCTAGCTCTAATCAGCAATAACATAGACGTAGGATCTAGATTCTAGACCTTGAACTAAAGAATCTTTAAAAACAAGTCTTCTGTGAGTTAAAATAGACTAGATCTACAATTTACATCGGATCAGCTATGAATCTAGACATCTAAATCTAATCTAGATCTTTCACGAAGTCTGGGAGAGGTCCGCTTTCTTTGCTGCGTCTCGTCTCAAGTTTGTGGTTATATTTTAGCATTTTGAAATCTGAAAACTCATCCAGATCTAGGCATCCTTCTTAAGGAGATGGGTTGTTTTCAACCACCTAAAAAGTTATTCAGATCTAGACTTACTGATATGAAGTCCCTAGACCTTTAGGGAAGCTCCTCGAGTCAATTCGGAGGAAAACAAATCTAGATACTTTCCAGATAGATCTAGCCCGCTTCAATTATTCTGACCAGAGCCACTCAGTTTGAAACCTCAAAAGATTAGATTATTGACGTCTGCCACTAAGTATTCGTGGAAACTGAAACAATCATGATATACAGAGTGCCAGGTGAAATTGAATCCCTGAATGGATTGTGTGATCTATCCGGAATCATTTTCGTGACGGAAATCTGAAGTGAATATCGAATCTGCTGCCAATTGTCGTAAACATGTTTTACTCTGAAAATAAAGCTCCATTTGCAGATACACTACCATGAAAGAAAACAATTAATTTAAATGATTGTATGCCTAGAAAACGAACTGATGAAAGTCGAGACCACTTGTTAAATTTCAGACCGTTTTGTTGTGGTTTGGGAACCTATTCTGACAGCATGAAACGCTGTACCGTAAAGATGAGGATTATATATTAGATTAGGCCGACCTTCCATAGGAAGGCACACGGACACGGCTCACGACATGTCGGCACGCGACGTGCGACAGGTCTTGACCTCCCCTCCTCACATAGGAGACGCGACACGTTACAAGTCGGAACGGCTAGGCAGTCACACTTCGCTTTCGTCATCTTGGATTCTTCTGATGAAGATATTTTGATTGCGCTGGCATTGCTAATAAATACAAAGAAAGAGAAAAAACGCACCATATGATGTCGTGAATATTTTCTCTTGAGGAGCACAAAAGGAGAGTTCAAAGAAACTTTCTGCTCATTGATGAAAAGATGATAAATTGTTCTTCAACTATCTAAGAATGTCAGTCATACAAAACGT
This sequence comes from Doris montereyensis, assembly GCA_037039925.1. Taxonomy (NCBI): domain Eukaryota; kingdom Metazoa; phylum Mollusca; class Gastropoda; order Nudibranchia; family Dorididae; genus Doris; species Doris montereyensis. The sequence goes on along the minus strand of JAXRKP010002946.1, from coordinate 5,705 downwards.
ATGATGAACTCAAGACACTAAGGCTTCCGCATCTAGAACCCCGGGTTGTAATTGGCAGGATCCAATATCAGAAGAAAAATTCCTGGCTCTCACAAGTTCAATAAGTTTCTTCTTGTAGTCATCCATCTCGAGTTCACCTGCACTGTAATCTTATCACACTCGCCTCACAAAAAGTGAACAAGTTGACTTTTCAACACACGTGGTTTCGTTACCGCTGTGTCGTGTAATTGTCAAATGTGCTACTCTAAATCTTTGTGCCCACTTTTGCTTTCACGCGTGAGATGCGTTGTGTGCCGTGTGCCTTGTGCCGTGTGCCTTGTGCCTTCCTATGAAAGGTCGGCCTTACAAGCATGTGGGAGTTTACCTTAGAACCCAGTCTGCCTAAGAACACGTTGTTTCTGTTTCCCGAGGACCAGGCTCTTAGGCGAACACCACTGTACCTAGCTTGCATTAGATTTGCAGAGCTAGATCTAAATTTAGATCTATTCTGGAACTAGACTTAGAATTAATAATTTAAAAAGAGCTAGAGGTAATCTAGATGATTTAAAATAATTCCCGAGCTTAAAATCTAGATCTAGTTGGAGTTAGATTCTAGATCAAGAGATCTAGCTCTCGATCTAGACATGCGAAAACATTGTTAAATAAAATACGGTTCTAGCTCTAGAATTAGAATCCTAGGCCTTGAAGATCTTCGGAGTCAATTTGGAGTTAATCAGATATGAATCTGTAGAGCTATCCCACTTTAGTTATATCGACGTGAAAATTGTAGATTCTCTGTAATGGTTATAACTCTTCCCCTAGATTAGATTTTTGTGAATTTACCATTGTGGCACTAAATAAGTGTCCCTATAAACTGAACAATACTTATATCTAGAGTGTCAGGGGACATTTAGATTCTTTCGTCTACATAGATCTCTATCATCTATATAATGCAGTCTAAATTAATCTACCTCTAGAATAAAGAGTATAAAAGAAAGATAGATTATAGAGCTCTAGATCTAAAGTCTTGATCTACATCGGATTTACATCTAAAGCTATATCTATATTATCTTTTAAAAAGCATCAGTGAAAATGTTCTCGTCTTACTTGTGTATAGGTGTAATGGCAAGCCGTGCTAAGTTGAAATATGTCGTTGTTTTTTTCCCTGACACTTCCGGTTGCCATGGAAACGGCGGCCATCTTGGATTTTGCTCCCAAATTTTAGCGAGTTCAATATCGATAAGCTTTTTCATTTTTCACCAAATATTTTTCAAACTTGGCACACACTTTATTTGATACAATGTCTAAATTTGATCAGATCGGATTTTTTGTTTTCTATTAGTAAGTTTTTGTTTATAAAAAAAATAAAATAGCATATATGAGAACAACCAAAAAATATACAAAAATATTGTACCAAAATTTCAATTTTCCCAAAACTATAATAAAAAAAGAAAACCATCTGATCATTTCTTTGTTTTCTTCCACTCATCATTCATACAAATTTCATCAAGATGTGTTGAGAAATAAAAAAGTAGATAACAAATAATGAATACAAAACGACATTTGGAAAAATCATATTTTTCTCTTATTTTCTGTTATTTGAATATATTTTTCACCCATAAACCTAAGAAAAGTGTAGGATAATACTTTGAAACATCACGAAACCTTGAGAGTCTCTCAATTACTTCTTATTGACTCTGTTTCAAGTGCACCAGCACATCTTTATGCATTTTGAGATGGTGCCTTTTGATAAAAGGTGGAGCTGTATGTATCTCGTATTTTCCCCGATATCCATAGCAGTATTATTAACAGCCCTCAAATAGGATTCTTTTTGGATAGCATTTGTGTGACGATCAAAATGAGTACCAAATTTCCGTACTTAAGATAATATTTCTGTTCTGGCTTTTTATCGTTTAATAGCTGTGTCGAAGGATAGGCCTGTTTCGGTTCTAAAAATCATATAAATTTAAAGAATCCACGATCCTGATATTTGCTGTATATCATTGTGGCGAGAATGAACACCTCTATGCTCTAGTATGATAGACTAGATTTGTCCCATTGTCGTCAAAATATGGCATTCCCAGAACCCCCTTTCTTAACCGTAACACTGACGCTAAATAAATGTCCGTAAAGGAATCGAAACCGGTGCAGTGGACAGGTAAGCACCTATACAGGGATTAAGTGGTCCCGCCTTCCACAAGTCTCCTGCTGCCTTGCAGGCGGGTCTTGGTTGACCAACAGCTAAAGAGAGTTAACCTTGACCGAAAAAAAGACTACTAACTGCCTTGCAGGCTGATTTTGAGCAACCAAAGGCTAAACAAGTTAACCCTGACAGAAAATAAGGCCCGGTAGGGGGGGCGCTCAAGGTGGCAGCCATACCATCTGCCTAGGGTACAGTGGGCCAATTCCTGTTTATCCAAAACCAAAGTAATTCAAAGAAATATATACAATGGTATACGTCTTGGCATTGAACTTTCAACACAACCCTGAAAAGAACATAGACTGTGATTTTTGGAACATGGAATGTTAGGCAGTTAATGGAAAAAGTTAAAATTAGTTGAAGAAATGGAAAAATTCAAAGTAGACATTTTGGCTATCACAGTAACAAAGAAAAAGGGACAAAGAATAGAAAATGTAGGACCACAAATCAGTACTTTTTAATCTTTTCAGGAGTAGATGTCAAAGAAAAGGAGCAGGAGAAGGCCTCCTAATGCATAGAAAGCAAGAAATGCTAAATCTCGAAAGTTGGAAATTCATAAGCCCATGGCTGTTAGAAGTAAAAATATTAAACCAAACGGAAGAGAAATTAAATTATTGTGAAAACATAGACCAAGCGAATATGCCACCAAGGAGAAGAAAAAGATATCTTCAAAATGATTTACAAATAGCTGCAGAGAATCCTAAAACAAACAGGAATTAATGGTTTTAGAGATTTAAACGCTAGAGTAGGCAACCATTTAGAAACGTCAGGAGGAGTAATAGGTAAAGAAGGAGAGGGTCATCAACTTCTCCAAATGGAGAGAGACTAATAGATTTTTGCCTAAAGAATAACATGAAAATAGCCAACACCTTTTTTCCTCATGAAAAACATACACAAATATACAAGAATAAATGAAGAAAGATGTGAAAAGTCAATGATAGACTACATAATAGTTAGCAGCTCTCTTTTTTACAATGCATGCTAGAGTAAGCAGAGGAGCTGAAATATTTAGTGATCATCATTTAGTGATTGCCAAAATGAGATTACTGACTGAAGAAAACAAACAAAAAAGGAAAGAGAAGAAATCTACTAAAGTCAAAATAGAAGAACTAAATAAACCAATAGTAAAACAGATATACCAGTCCAGGATAAAAGGATCTATCAGTTGAAGGCAGATGGATCTGAAGGAAAGCAAATAGAAGAAACGTGGCAAATATCTAAAGAAACACTCCCAGTTCTACTGAATAGGTCTGTGGTAGGACACAAATTAAAGGAGATAGGAAAAGAACAGCATGGTGGAATAAGCATGTCAAGACTAAGATTAGAGAAAAAGAGACCAGAGGAAAGGATAGATTACATGAATAAAAGAACTATCGCCAAAGAGGAAGTGAGGAAAGCAAAATAGAAACAATGGGAATAGTTTTGACAAATTATTGCCTGCAATATGTCAACAAGCATGGGAGTCCAAACAGGTGCCAAACGACTGGAAAAAAGGGAACGGTAGTGTACCAATACACAAGAAAGGATCAACTATGGAATGTTCAAACTGTAGAGGGATATCACCACTACTTAGCGTACCAGGAAAAGTGTATGCCAGGATTCTGGACATGAGTAGAGGATCAGATTGAAGAACACCAAAGTGGCTTTAGACCAGGAAAAGTGTACAAGACAACACATTTACAATTAGACAAATGATAGAAACATTCCTTGAGAGAAACATTGACTTGCACCTGTGTTTATTGACGTAGAAAAGGCATTTGACACTGGAGGGACGAACTATGGCATTCCTTAAAAGAACACAACGTAGAGCAAAATTTAAAAGAAGCCATTCAAAGTATTTACAATAAACCACCATGTGCAGCAGAGTAGCTGAAAATGTATCTGCACAATTTGATGTAGATATAGGAGGAAGACAGGGTTGTACCTCTTTTGTTTATCACATTTTATGAATAAACCAACATTTATGGATTCAGTCGCAAAGGAGGCATCTTTAATTTACATGAAGAAAATGAATGTATGGCATGTGGAAGCTTAAACCAGTAAGTGTATCAATGCTTTCATTTGCTGATGATTTAGTTCTGTTTGAAAATCAGAAAGTGACCTTTCAGTCTTATCAACATGATGAATAATTAATTAAATAAAAAGAGGAATGAAATTAAATGCAAAGAAACAAAACAATGCTAGTAACTAGAAGCTAAAACACAAAATCTTAAATTAGGCAGGGAGAATTTAGAGCTAAAATCACAGCTACAATTACCTAGGAGTAATGATTAACTCAGAGGGAAAACTAAGAGAAAAAATCCGTCAGAGAATCAAAAAGGCAAGTGCAATATATAACCATTCAGGGAAAGGCATTTGTAGATAAACAAGAATTGTCAACAAAAACCAAAATGGCAATATACAACACAGTTTATTGTCCTACTCTCCTCTATGGCAGTAAACCTGGACCTTAGACAGTAGGGGAAAAGAATAGAGTACAGGCAGCTGAAATGAAATATCTAAGAAGAGTAGTATGGAAAACTAAAAGAGACAAAATCAGAAACACAACAATAAGAGATCAAACCAAAGCAGATATCATAAAAACTAAGATAGAAATGAATCAACAGAGATGGTTTGGGCATGTTAACACAATGAATGACAATAGAATAGCTAAATCAGTATACTGTGCTAAATGTCAAGGTAAACGACCAAAAGACAGACCTCGAAGTGGGAAGAAGATATAAAAGAGGCATTAACGTAAAGAAATTAAACTTTCATCGAAGGAAACAGAAACTGTCATGACAGGGCAGCCTGGAGAAAGATCATTTCGGGCATGTAAAACCCATACACCGAAAGGTAGAATGGAAGCTGATAAAGAAAGAAAGAAAGAAAGAAATCGAAACAATGATTATATCTAAAGTGCCAGGGGAGATATTAAATCCCTGAATGCATTGTGTGATCTATCCAGAGTCATCTTGACGACGGAAATCTGAAGTGAATATCGAATCTACTGCGAATTGTCGTAAACATGTTTTACCGAAAATAAAGCATAATTCGCAGATACAACATCATGAAAGAAAACACTAATTTAAATGATTGTATGCCTAGAACACGAACTGATAATAGCCAAAACCACTTGTGAAATTTAGACCGGTTTGGTCTGTGGTTTGGGAGCCTATTTTGTCAGCGTGAAACGCTATGTCGTAAAGTTCAGGATTATAATTTCTACCTCTCCATCTTTTCTCATTCTTTCTATCTCTCGTTCTCCTCACTCTTCCTCTTTTGTCGTTCATAATTCAATATGTTGATTCTCGCAACACGTTTCCTTCACTGTTTTCCAGATCTGCCTTGTGTCTTACCATAGAAAGAAAATCAATTATGTCTTACAAACCTACGAAGGAAAGGTGTCAAAGTATTATTCTATACCTAGTTTCTCGTTCTGATTGTAATACATGGCCATTGTGGAAACAAAAGGTATCCACACACTTAAAGAGAACAATAATATTCTTTATTGTTATACGCTTATATATATAATATAATTATCCAC
>JAXRKP010002945.1:5000-30086 GCA_037039925.1 Doris montereyensis | reverse complement strand
CAAATATTGTTTTTCTTTTACAGTTAATCTCAAGCTCATATCAGGACTATTAATTAAAATGGTTGAATTTGTTGCTTTTTGGCTACATCATTTCTCCTATATTTAAAATTTCCCACTTAACTAAAAAGGTCTAAAGCTCTGATTTTTCTAGGACAGTTATTCCTCAGCGTCACAGAGACGATAAAAGAAGAAGATTTAAAATATTGTTTTTCATCTTACAGTTAATCTCAAGCTCATATCATGACCCTTAATTAAAATTATTAAATTTGTTGTTTTTGGCTACATCATTTCTCATATGTTTAAAATTTCCCATTAACTAAAAAGGTCTAGAGCTCTGATTTTTCTAGGACAGTTAGTCCTCAGCTTCCAGATGACGATAAAAGAAGAAGATTTAAAATATTGTTTTTCATCTTACAGTTAATCTCAAGCTCATATCATGACCGTTAATTAAAATGGTTGAATTTGTTGCTTTTTGGCTACATCATTTCTCCTATGTTTAAAATTTCCCACTAACTAAAAAGGTCTAGAGCTCTGATTTTTCTAGGACAGTTAGTCCTCAGCTCACAGATGACGATAAAACAAGAAGATTTAAAATATTGTTTTTCTTTTACAGTTAATCTCAAGCTCATATCATGACCATTAATTAAAATGGTTGAATTTGTTGCTTTTTGGCTACATCATTTCTCCTATGTTTAAAATTTCCCACTAACTAAAAAGGTCTAGAGCTCTGATTTTTCTAGAACAGTTAGTCCTCAGCTCACAGATGACGATAAAAGAATGAGATTTAAAATGTTGTTTTTTCATCTTACAGTTAATCTCAAGCTCATATCATGACCATTAATTAAAATGGTTGAATTTGTTGGCTTTTTGACTACATCATTTCTCCTATATTTTAAAATTTCCCACTTACTAAAAAGGTCTAAAGCTCTGATTTTTCTAGGACAGTTAGTCCTCAGCTCACAGATGACGATAAAAGAATGAGATTTAAAATGTTGTTTTTCATCTTACAGTTAATCTCAAGCTCATATCATGACCATTAATTAAAATGGTTGAATTTTTTGCTTTTTTGGCTACATCATTTCTCTTATATTTAAAATTTCCCACTTACTAAAAAGGTCTAGAGCTCTGATTTTTCTAGGACAGTTAGTCCTCAGCTCACAGAGGACGATAACACAAGAAGATTTAAAATATTGTTTTTCTTTTACAGTTAATGTCAAGCTCATATCAGGACTATTAATTAAAATTGTTGAATTTGTTGCTTTTTGGCTACATCATTTCTCCTATGTTTAAAATTTCCCACTAACTAAAAAGGTCTAGAGCTCTATTTTTTCTAGAACAGTTAGTCCTCAGCTCACAGATGACGATAAAATAAGAAGAGTTAGAAAATTGTTTTTGATCTTAAAGTTAATCTCAAGCTCATATCATGACCATTAATTAAAATGGTTGAGTTTGTGGCTTTTTGACTACATCATTTCTCCTATATTTCAAATTTCCCACCTACTAAAAAGGTCTAAAGCTCTGATTTTTCTAGGACAGTTACTCCCCCCAGCTTCCAGCTGACGATAAAAGAATGAGATTTAAAATGTTGTTTTTCATCTTACAGTTAATCTCAAGTTCATATCATGACCATTAATTAAAATGGTTTAATTTTTTGCTTTTTAGCTACATCTTTTCTCTTATATTTAAAATTTCCCACTTACTAAAAAGGTCTAGAGCTCTGATTTTTCTAGGACAGTTAGTCCTCAGCTCACAGAAGACGATAAAACAAGAACATTTCAAATATTGTTTTTCTTTTACAGTTAATCTCAAGCTCATATCGGGACTATTAATTAAAATGGTTGAATTTGTTGCTTTTTGGCTACATCATTTCTCCTATGTTTAAAATTTCCCACTAACTAAAAAGGTCTAGAGCTCTGATTTTTCTAGAACAGTTAGTCCTCAGCTCACAGATGACGATAAAATAAGAAGAGTTAGAAAATTGTTTTTGATCTTAAAGTTAATCTCAAGCTCATATCATGACCATTAATTAAAATGGTTGAATTTGTTGCTTTTTGACTACATCATTTCTCCTATATTTAAAATTTCCCACCTACTAAAAAGGTCTAAAGCTCTGATTTTTCTAGGACAGTTAGTCCTCAGCTTCCAGATGACGATAAAAGAATGAAGATTTAAAATGTTGTTTTTCATCTTACAGTTAATCTCAAGCTCATATCATGACTATTAATTAAAATGGTTGAATTTGTTGCTTTTTGGCTACATCATTTCTCTTATATTTAAAATTTCCCACTTACTAAAAAGGTCTAGAGCTCTGATTTTTCTAGAACAGTTAGTCCTCAGCTCACAGATGACGATAAAATAAGAAGATTTAAAATATTGTTTTTCATCTTACAGTTAATCTCAAGCTCATATCATGACCATTAATTAAAATGGTTGAATTTGTTGCTTTTTGGCTACATCATTTCTCCTATATTTAAAATTTCCCACTAACTAAAAAGGTCTAGAGCTCTGATTTTTCTAGGACAGTTAGTCCTCAGCTTCCAGATGACGATAAAAGAATGAGATTTAAAATGTTGTTTTTCATCTTACAGTTAATCTCAAGTTCATATCATGACCATTAATTAAAATGGTTTAATTTTTTGCTTTTTAGCTACATCATTTCTCTTATATTTAAAATTTCCCACTTACTAAAAAGGTCTAGAGCTCTGATTTTTCTAGGACAGTTAGTCCTCAGCTCACAGAAGACGATAAAACAAGAAGATTTAAAATATTGTTTTTCTTTTTACAGTTAATCTCAAGCTCATATCATGACTATTAATTAAAATGGTTGAATTTGTTGCTTTTTGGCTACATCATTTCTCCTATGTTTAAAATTTCCCACTAACTAAAAAGGTCTAGAGCTCTGATTTTTCTAGAACAGTTAGTCCTCAGCTCACAGATGACGATAAAATAAGAAGATTTAAAAATTGTTTTTCATCTTACAGTTAATCTCAAGTTCATATCATGACCATTAATTAAAATGGTTTAATTTTTGCTTTTTTGGCTACATCATTTCTCTTATATTTAAAATTTCCCACTTACTAAAAAGGTCTAGAGCTCTGATTTTTCTAGGACAGTTAGTCCTCAGCTCACAGAAGACGATAAAACAAGAAGATTTCAAATATTGTTTTTCTTTTACAGTTAATCTCAAGCTCATATCATGACTATTAATTAAAATGGTTGAATTTGTTGCTTTTTGGCTACATCATTTCTCCTATATTTAAAATTTCCCACTTACTTAAAAGGTCTAAAGCTCTGATTTTTCTAGGACAGTTATTCCTCAGCTCACATAGGATGATAAAAGAAGAAGATTTAGAATATTGTTTTTCATCTTACAGTTAATCTCAAGCTCATATCATGACCCTTAATTAAAATTATTGAATTTGTTGTTTTTTGGCTACATCATTTCTCCTATGTTTAAAATTTCCCACTAACTAAAAAGGTCTAGAGCTCTGATTTTTCTAGAACAGTTAGTCCTCAGCTCACAGATGACGATAAAAGAAGAAGATTTAAAATGTTGTTTTTCATCTTACAGTTAATCTCAAGCTCATATCATGACCATTAATTAAAATGGTTGAATTTGTTGCTTTTTGGCTACATCATTTCTCCTATATTTAAAATTTCCCACTAACTAAAAAGGTCTAGAGCTCTGATTTTTCTAGAACAGTTAGTCCTCAGCTCACAGATGACGATAAAAGAATGAGATTTAAAATGTTGTTTTTCATCTTACAGTTAATCTCAAGTTCATATCATGACCATTAATTAAAATGGTTGAATTTTTTGCTTTTTTGGCTACATCATTTCTCTTATATTTAAAATTTCCCACTTACTAAAAAGGTCTAGAGCTCTGATTTTTCTAGGACAGTTAGTCCTCAGCTCACAGATGACGATAAAAGAAGAAGATTTAAATATTGTTTTTCATCTTACAGTTAATCTCAAGCTCATATCATGACTATTAATTAAAATGGTTGAATTTGTTGCTTTTTTGGCTACATCATTTCTCCTATATTTAAAATTTCCCACTTAACTAAAAAGGTCTAGAGCTCTGATTTTTCTAGGACAGTTAGTCCTCAGCTCACAGATGACGATAAAAGAAGAAGATTTAAAATATTGTTTTTCATCTTACAGTTAATCTCAAGCTCATATCATGACCATTAATTAAAATGGTTGAATTTGTTGCTTTTTGGCTACATCATTTCTCCTATGTTTAAAATTTCCCACTAACTAAAAAGGTCTAGAGCTCTGATTTTTCTAGGACAGTTAGTCCTCAGCTTCACAGATGACGATAAAAGAATGAAGATTTAAAATGTTGTTTTTCATCTTACAGTTAATCTCAAGCTCATATCATGACCATTAATTAAAATGGTTGAATTTGTTGCTTTTTGACTACATCATTTCTCTTATATTTAAAATTTCCCACTTACTAAAAAGGTCTAGAGCTCTGATTTTTCTAGGACAGTTAGTCCTCAGCTCACAGATGACGATAAAAGAAGAAGATTTAAAATATTGTTTTTCATCTTACAGTTAATCTCAAGCTCATATCATGACCATTAATTAAAATTGTTGAATTTGTTGCTTTTTGGCTACATCATTTCTCCTATGTTTAAAATTTCCCACTAACTAAAAAGGTCTAGAGCTCTGATTTTTCTAGAACAGTTAGTCCTCAGCTCACAGATGACGATAAAATAAGAAGATTTAAAATATTGTTTTTCATCTTACAGTTAATCTCAAGCTCATATCATGACCATTAATTAAAATGGTTGAATTTGTTGCTTTTTGACTACATCATTTCTCCTATATTTAAAATTTCCCACTAACTAAAAAGGTCTAGAGCTCTGATTTTTCTAGGACAGTTAGTCCTCAGCTCACAGATGACGATAAAAGAATGAGATTTAAAATGTTGTTTTTCATCTTACAGTTAATCTCAAGTTCATATCATGACCATTAATTAAAATGGTTTAATTTTTTGCTTTTTTGGCTACATCTTTTCTCTTATATTTAAAATTTCCCACTTACTAAAAAGGTCTAGAGCTCTGATTTTTCTAGGACAGTTAGTCCTCAGCTCACAGAAGACGATAAAACAAGAACATTTCAAATATTGTTTTTCTTTTACAGTTAATCTCAAGCTCATATCATGGACTATTAATTAAAATGGTTGAATTTGTTGCTTTTTGGCTACATCATTTCTCCTATGTTTAAAATTTCCCACTAACTAAAAAGGTCTAGAGCTCTGATTTTTCTAGAACAGTTAGTCCTCAGCTCACAGATGACGATAAAAGAATGAAGATTTAAAATGTTGTTTTTCATCTTACAGTTAATCTCAAGTTCATATCATGACCATTAATTAAAATGGTTTAATTTTTTGCTTTTTAGCTACATCTTTTCTCTTATATTTAAAATTTCCCACTTACTAAAAAGGTCTAGAGCTCTGATTTTTCTAGGACAGTTAGTCCTCAGCTCACAGAAGACGATAAAACAAGAACATTTCAAATATTGTTTTTCTTTTACAGTTAATCTCAAGCTCATATCGGGACTATTAATTAAAATGGTTGAATTTGTTGCTTTTTGGCTACATCATTTCTCCTATATTTAAAATTTCCCACTTACTAAAAGGTCTAAAGCTCTGATTTTTCTAGGCCAGTTAGTCCTCAGCTCATAGGATGATATAAAAGAAGAAGATTTAGAATATTGTTTTTCATCTTGCAGTTAATCTCAAGCTCATATCATGACCATTAATTAAAATTATTAAAATTGTTGTTTTTTGGCTACATCATTTCTCATATGTTTAAAATTTCCCATTAACTAAAAAGGTCTAAAGCTCTGATTTTTCTAGGACAGTTACTCCTCAGCTTCCAGGTGACGATAAAAGAAGAAGATTTAAAATGTTGTTTTTCATCTTCAAGTTAATATCAAGCTCATATCATGACCGTTAATTAAAATGTTTGAATTTGTTGCTTTTTGGCTACATCATTTCTCCTATGTTTAAAATTTCCCACTAACTAAAAAGGTCTAGAGCTCTGATGATTTTCTAGAACAGTTAGTCCTCAGCTCACAGATGACGATAAAAGAATGAGATTTAAAATGTTGTTTTTCATCTTACAGTTAATCTCAAGCTCATATCATGACCATTAATTAAAATGGTTGAATTTGTTGCTTTTTGGCTACATCATTTCTCCTATGTTTAAAATTTCCCACTTACTAAAAAGGTCTAGAGCTCTGATTTTTCTAGAACAGTTAGTCCTCAGCTCACAGATGACGATAAAAAACAAGAAGATTTAAAATGTTGTTTTTCATCTTACAGTTAATCTCAAGCTCATATCATGACCATTAATTAAAATGGTTGAATTTGTTGCTTTTTGGCTACATCATTTCTCTTATATTTAAAATTTCCCACTTACTAAAAAGGTCTAGAGCTCTGATTTTTCTAGGACAGTTAGTCCTCAGCTCACAGATGACGATAAAACAAGAAGATTTAAAATATTGTTTTTCATCTTACAGTTAATCTCAAGCTCATATCATGACTATTAATTAAAATGGTTGAATTTGTTGCTTTTTTTTTTTACATCATTTCTCCTATATTTAAAATTTCCCACTAACTAAAAAGGTCTAGAGCTCTGATTTTTCTAGGACAGTTAGTCCTCAGCTCACAGATGACGATAAAAGAAGAAGATTTAAAATGTTGTTTTTCATCTTACAGTTAATCTCAAGCTCATATCATGACCATTAATTAAAATGGTTGAATTTTGTTGCTTTTTGGCTACATCATTTCTCTTATATTTAAAATTTCCCACTTACTAAAAAGGTCTAGAGCTCTGATTTTTCTAGGACAGTTAGTCCTCAGCTCACAGATGACGATAAAACAAGAACATTTAAAATATTGTTTTTCATCTTACAGTTAATCTCAAGCTCATATCATGACCATTAATTAAAATGGTTGAATTTGTTGCTTTTTGGCTACATCATTTCTCCTATGTTTAAAATTTCCCACTAACTAAAAAGGTCTAGAGCTCTGATTTTTCTAGAACAGTTAGTCCTCAGCTCACAGATGACGATAAAAGAATGAGATTTAAAATGTTGTTTTTCATCTTACAGTTAATCTCAAGCTCATATCATGACCATTAATTAAAATGGTTGAATTTTTTGCTTTTTTGGCTACATCATTTCTCTTATATTTAAAATTTCCCACTTACTAAAAAGGTCTAGAGCTCTGATTTTTCTAGGACAGTTAGTCCTCAGCTCACAGAGGACGATAAAACAAGAAGATTTAAAATATTGTTTTTCTTTTACAGTTAATCTCAAGCTCATATCAGGACTATTAATTAAAATGGTTGAATTTGTTGCTTTTTGGCTACATCATTTCTCCTATGTTTAAAATTTCCCACTAACTAAAAAGGTCTAGAGCTCTAATTTTTCTAGAACAGTTAGTCCTCAGCTCACAGATGACGATAAAATAAGAAGAGTTAGAAAATTTGTTTTTGATCTTAAAGTTAATCTCAAGCTCATATCATGACCATTAATTAAAATGGTTGAGTTTGTGGCTTTTTGACTACATCATTTCTCCTATATTTCAAATTTCCCACCTACTAAAAAGGTCTAAAGCTCTGATTTTTCTAGGACAGTTACTCCTCAGCTTCCAGCTGACGATAAAAGAATGAGATTTAAAATGTTGTTTTTCATCTTACAGTTAATCTCAAGTTCATATCATGACCATTAATTAAAATGGTTTAATTTTTTGCTTTTTAGCTACATCTTTTCTCTTATATTTAAAATTTCCCACTTACTAAAAAGGTCTAGAGCTCTGATTTTTCTAGGACAGTTAGTCCTCAGCTCACAGAAGACGATAAAACAAGAAGATTTAAAATATTGTTTTTCTTTTACAGTTAATCTCAAGCTCATATCAGGACTATTAATTAAAATGGTTGAATTTGTTGCTTTTTGGCTACATCATTTCTCCTATGTTTAAAATTTCCCACTAACTAAAAAGGTCTAGAGCTCTGATTTTTCTAGAACAGTTAGTCCTCAGCTCACAGATGACGATAAAATAAGAAGATTTAAAATGTTGTTTTTGATCTTAAGTTAATCTCAAGCTCATATCATGACCATTAATTAAAATGGTTGAGTTTGTGGCTTTTTGACTACATCATTTCTCCTATATTTAAAATTTCCCACCTACTAAAAAGGTCTAAAGCTCTGATTTTTCTAGGACAGTTAGTCCTCAGCTTCCAGCTGACGATAAAAGAATGAGATTTAAAATGTTGTTTTTCATCTTACAGTTAATCTCAAGTTCATATCATGACCATTAATTAAAATGGTTTAATTTTTTGCTTTTTAGCTACATCTTTTCTCTTATATTTAAAATTTCCCACTTACTAAAAAGGTCTAGAGCTCTGATTTTTCTAGGACAGTTAGTCCTCAGCTCACAGATGACGATAAAACAAATGAAGATTTAAAATATTGTTTTTCATCTTACAGTTAATCTCAAGCTCATATCATGACTATTAATTAAAATGGTTGAATTTGTTGCTTTTTGGCTACATCATTTCTCCTATGTTTAAAATTTCCCACTAACTAAAAAGGTCTAGAGCTCTGATTTTTCTAGAACAGTTAGTCCTCAGCTCACAGATGACGATAAAAGAATGAAGATTTAAAATGTTGTTTTTCATCTTACAGTTAATCTCAAGCTCATATCATGACCATTAATTAAAATGGTTGAATTTGTTGCTTTTTAGCTACATCATTTCTCTTATATTTAAAATTTCCCACTTACTAAAAAGGTCTAGAGCTCTGATTTTTCTAGGACAGTTAGTCCTCAGCTCACAGAAGACGATAAAAGAAGAAGATTTAAAATATTGTTTTTCATCTTACAGTTAATCTCAAGCTCATATCATGACTATTAATTAAAATGGTTGAATTTGTTGCTTTTTGGCTACATCATTTCTCTTATATTTAAAATTTCCCACTTACTAAAAAGGTCTAGAGCTCTGATTTTTCTAGGACAGTTAGTCCTCAGCTCACAGATGACGATAAAAGAAGAAGATTTAAAATATTGTTTTTCATCTTACAGTTAATCTCAAGCTCATATCATGACTATTAATTAAAATTGTTGAATTTGTTGCTTTTTGGCTACATCATTTCTCCTATGTTTAAAATTTCCCACTAACTAAAAAGGTCTAGAGCTCTGATTTTTCTAGAACAGTTAGTCCTCAGCTCACAGATGACGATAAAATAAGAAGATTTAAAATGTTGTTTTTCATCTTAAAGTTAATCTCAAGCTCATATCATGACCATTAATTAAAATGGTTGAATTTGTTGCTTTTTGGCTACATCATTTCTCCTATATTTAAAATTTCCCACTTACTAAAAAGGTCTAGAGCTCTGATTTTTCTAGGACAGTTAGTCCTCAGCTTCACAGATGACGATAAAAGAATGAGATTTAAAATGTTGTTTTTCATCTTACAGTTAATCTCAAGCTCATATCATGACCATTAATTAAAATGGTTGAATTTGTTGCTTTTTTAGCTACATCATTTCTCTCTATCTTATTTAAAATTTCCCACTTACTAAAAAGGTCTAGAGCTCTGATTTTTCTAGGACAGTTAGTCCTCAGCTCACAGATGACGATAAAATAAGAAGATTTAAAATATTGTTTTTCATCTTACAGTTAATCTCAAGCTCATATCATGACCATTAATTAAAATGGTTGAATTTGTTGCTTTTTGGCTACATCATTTCTCTTATATTTAAAATTTCCCACTTACTAAAAAAGGTCTAGAGCTCTGATTTTTCTAGGACAGTTAGTCCTCAGCTCACAGATGACGATAAAAGAAGAAGATTTAAAATATTGTTTTTCATCTTACAGTTAATCTCAAGCTCATATCATGACTATTAATTAAAATGGTTGAATTTGTTGCTTTTTGGCTACATCATTTCTCCTATATTTAAAATTTCCCACTAACTAAAAAGGTCTAGAGCTCTGATTTTTCTAGAACAGTTAGTCCTCAGCTCACAGATGACGATAAAAGAAGAAGATTTAAAATATTGTTTTTCATCTTACAGTTAATCTCAAGCTCATATCATGACCATTAATTAAAATGGTTGAATTTGTTGCTTTTTGGCTACATCATTTCTCCTATATTTAAAATTTCCCACTAACTAAAAAGGTCTAGAGCTCTGATTTTTCTAGAACAGTTAGTCCTCAGCTCACAGATGACGATAAAAGAATGAAGATTTAAAATGTTGTTTTTCATCTTACAGTTAATCTCAAGCTCATATCATGACCATTAATTAAAATGGTTGAATTTGTTGCTTTTTGGCTACATCATTTCTCCTATATTTAAAATTTCCCACTTACTAAAAAGGTCTAGAGCTCTGATTTTTCTAGGACAGTTAGTCCTCAGCTCACAGATGACGATAAAAGAAGAAGATTTAAAATATTGTTTTTCATCTTACAGTTAATCTCAAGCTCATATCATGACTATTAATTAAAATGGTTGAATTTGTTGCTTTTTGGCTACATCATTTCTCCTATGTTTAAAATTTCCCACTAACTAAAAAGGTCTAGAGCTCTGATTTTTCTAGAACAGTTAGTCCTCAGCTCACAGATGACGATAAAATAAGAAGATTTAAAATGTTGTTTTTCATCTTACAGTTAATCTCAAGCTCATATCATGACCATTAATTAAAATGGTTGAATTTGTTGCTTTTTGACTACATCATTTCTCCTATATTTAAAATTTCCCACCTACTAAAAAGGTCTAGAGCTCTGATTTTTCTAGGACAGTTAGTCCTCAGCTTCCAGATGACGATAAAAGAATGAGATTTAAAATGTTGTTTTTCATCTTACAGTTAATCTCAAGTTCATATCATGACCATTAATTAAAATGGTTGAATTTTTTGCTTTTTGGCTACATCATTTCTCTTATATTTAAAATTTCCCACTTACTAAAAAGGTCTAGAGCTCTGATTTTTCTAGGACAGTTAGTCCTCAGCTCACAGATGACGATAAAAGAATGAAGATTTAAAATATTGTTTTTCATCTTACAGTTAATCTCAAGCTCATATCATGACCATTAATTAAAATGGTTGAATTTGTTGCTTTTTGGCTACATCATTTCTCCTATATTTAAAATTTCCCACTTACTAAAAAGGTCTAGAGCTCTGATTTTTCTAGGACAGTTAGTCCTCAGCTCACAGATGACGATAAAAGAAGAAGATTTAAAATATTGTTTTTCATCTTACAGTTAATCTCAAGCTCATATCATGACTATTAATTAAAATGGTTGAATTTGTTGCTTTTTGGCTACATCATTTCTCCTATATTTAAAATTTCCCACTAACTAAAAAGGTCTAGAGCTCTGATTTTTCTAGGACAGTTAGTCCTCAGCTCACAGATGACGATAAAAGAAGAAGATTTAAAATGTTGTTTTTCATCTTACAGTTAATCTCAAGCTCATATCATGACCATTAATTAAAATGGTTTAATTTGTTGCTTTTTGGCTACATCATTTCTCCTTATATTTAAAATTTCCCACTTACTAAAAAGGTCTAGAGCTCTGATTTTTCTAGGACAGTTAGTCCTCAGCTCACAGATGACGATAAAAGAAGAAGATTTAAAATATTGTTTTTCATCTTACAGTTAATCTCAAGCTCATATCATGACCATTAATTAAAATGGTTGAATTTGTTGCTTTTTGGCTACATCATTTCTCCTATGTTTAAAATTTCCCACTAACTAAAAAGGTCTAGAGCTCTGATTTTTCTAGAACAGTTAGTCCTCAGCTCACAGATGACGATAAAAGAATGAAGATTTAAAATGTTGTTTTTCATCTTACAGTTAATCTCAAGCTCATATCATGACCATTAATTAAAATGGTTGAATTTGTTGCTTTTTGGCTACATCATTTCTCCTATATTTAAAATTTCCCACTTACTAAAAAGGTCTAGAGCTCTGATTTTTCTAGGACAGTTAGTCCTCAGCTCACAGATGACGATAAAAGAATGAGATTTAAAATGTTGTTTTTCATCTTACAGTTAATCTCAAGCTCATATCATGACCATTAATTAAAATGGTTGAATTTGTTGCTTTTTTGGCTACATCATTTCTCTTATATTTAAAATTTCCCACTTAACTAAAAAGGTCTAGAGCTCTGATTTTTCTAGGACAGTTAGTCCTCAGCTCACAGATGACGATAAAACAAGAAGATTTAAAATATTGTTTTTCATCTTACAGTTAATCTCAAGCTCATATCATGACTATTAATTAAAATGGTTGAATTTGTTGCTTTTTGGCTACATCATTTCTCCTATGTTTAAAATTTCCCACTAACTAAAAAGGTCTAGAGCTCTGATTTTTCTAGAACAGTTAGTCCTCAGCTCACAGATGACGATAAAAGAATGAGATTTAAAATGTTGTTTTTCATCTTACAGTTAATCTCAAGCTCATATCATGACCATTAATTAAAATGGTTGAATTTGTTTGCTTTTTTGGCTACATCATTTCTCTTATATTTAAAATTTCCCACTTACTAAAAAGGTCTAGAGCTCTGATTTTTCTAGGACAGTTAGTCCTCAGCTCACAGAAGACGATAAAACAAGAAGATTTAAAATATTGTTTTTCTTTTACAGTTAATCTCAAGCTCATATCATGACTATTAATTAAAATGGTTGAATTTGTTGCTTTTTTGGCTACATCATTTCTCCTATGTTTAAAATTTCCCACTAACTAAAAAGGTCTAAAGCTCTGATTTTTCTAGAACAGTTAGTCCTCAGCTCACAGATGACGATAAAAGAATGAGATTTAAAATGTTGTTTTTCATCTTACAGTTAATCTCAAGCTCATATCATGACCATTAATTAAAATGGTTGAATTTTTTGCTTTTTTGCTACATCATTTCTCTTATATTTAAAATTTCCCACTTACTAAAAAGGTCTAGAGCTCTGATTTTTCTAGGACAGTTAGTCCTCAGCTCACAGAAGACGATAAAACAAGAAGATTTAAAATATTGTTTTTCTTTTACAGTTAATCTCAAGCTCATATCAGGACTATTAATTAAAATGGTTGAATTTGTTGCTTTTTGGCTACATCATTTCTCCTATGTTTAAAATTTCCCACTAACTAAAAAGGTCTAGAGCTCTGATTTTTCTAGAACAGTTAGTCCTCAGCTCACAGATGACGATAAAATAAGAAGAGTTAGAAAATTGTTTTTGATCTTAAAGTTAATCTCAAGCTCATATCATGACCATTAATTAAAATGGTTGAGTTTGTGGCTTTTTGACTACATCATTTCTCCTATATTTCAAATTTCCCACCTACTAAAAAGGTCTAAAGCTCTGATTTTTCTAGGACAGTTACTCCCAGCTTCCAGCTGACGATAAAAGAATGAGATTTAAAATGTTGTTTTTCATCTTACAGTTAATCTCAAGTTCATATCATGACCATTAATTAAAATGGTTTAATTTTTTGCTTTTTAGCTACATCTTTTCTCTTATATTTAAAATTTCCCACTTACTAAAAAGGTCTAGAGCTCTGATTTTTCTAGGACAGTTAGTCCTCAGCTCACAGAAGACGATAAAACAAGAAGATTTAAAATATTGTTTTTCTTTTACAGTTAATCTCAAGCTCATATCATGACTATTAATTAAAATGGTTGAATTTGTTGCTTTTTGGCTACATCATTTCTCCTATGTTTAAAATTTCCCACTAACTAAAAAGGTCTAGAGCTCTGATTTTTCTAGAACAGTTAGTCCTCAGCTCACAGATGACGATAAAATAAGAAGATTTAAAATATTGTTTTTCATCTTACAGTTAATCTCAAGCTCATATCATGACCATTAATTAAAATGGTTGAATTTGTTGCTTTTTGGCTACATCATTTCTCCTATGTTTAAAATTTCCCACTTACTAAAAAGGTCTAAAGCTCTGATTTTTCTAGGACAGTTAGTCCTCAGCTCACAGATGACGATAAAAGAAGAAGATTTAAAATGTTGTTTTTCATCTTACAGTTAATCTCAAGCTCATATCATGACCATTAATTAAAATGGTTGAATTTGTTGCTTTTTGGCTACATCATTTCTCCTATATTTAAAATTTCCCACTAACTAAAAAGGTCTAGAGCTCTGATTTTTCTAGGACAGTTAGTCCTCAGCTCACAGATGACGATAAAACAAGAAGATTTAAAATATTGTTTTTCATCTTACAGTTAATCTCAAGCTCATATCATGACCATTAATTAAAATGGTTGAATTTGTTGCTTTTTTGGCTACATCATTTCTCCTATATTTAAAATTTCCCACTAACTAAAAAGGTCTAGAGCTCTGATTTTTCTAGAACAGTTAGTCCTCAGCTCACAGATGACGATAAAAGAAGAAGATTTAAAATGTTGTTTTTCATCTTACAGTTAATCTCAAGCTCATATCATGACCATTAATTAAAATGGTTGAATTTGTGGCTTTTTGGCTACATCATTTCTCCTATATTTAAAATTTCCCACCTACTAAAAAGGTCTAAAGCTCTGATTTTTCTAGGACAGTTAGTCCTCAGCTTCACAGATGACGATAAAAGAATGAGATTTAAAATGTTGTTTTTCATCTTACAGTTAATCTCAAGTTCATATCATGACCATTAATTAAAATGGTTTAATTTTTTGCTTTTTAGCTACATCTTTTCTCTTATATTTAAAATTTCCCACTTACTAAAAAGGTCTAGAGCTCTGATTTTTCTAGGACAGTTAGTCCTCAGCTCACAGAAGACGATAAAACAAGAACATTTCAAATATTGTTTTTCTTTTACAGTTAATCTCAAGCTCATATCGGGACTATTAATTAAAATGGTTGAATTTGTTGCTTTTTGGCTACATCATTTCTCCTATGTTTAAAATTTCCCACTAACTAAAAAGGTCTAGAGCTCTGATTTTTCTAGAACAGTTAGTCCTCAGCTCACAGATGACGATAAAAGAAGAAGATTTAAAATGTTGTTTTTCATCTTACAGTTAATCTCAAGCTCATATCATGACCATTAATTAAAATGGTTTAATTTTTTGCTTTTTTGGCTACATCATTTCTCTTATATTTAAAATTTCCCACTTACTAAAAAGGTCTAGAGCTCTGATTTTTCTAGGACAGTTAGTCCTCAGCTCACAGATGACGATAAAACAAGAAGATTTAAAATATTGTTTTTCATTTTACAGTTAATCTCAAGCTCATATCATGACTATTAATTAAAATGGTTGAATTTGTTGCTTTTTGGCTACATCATTTCTCCTATGTTTAAAATTTCCCACTAACTAAAAAGGTCTAGAGCTCTGATTTTTCTAGGACAGTTAGTCCTCAGCTCACAGATGACGATAAAAGAAGAAGATTTAAAATGTTGTTTTTCATCTTACAGTTAATCTCAAGCTCATATCATGACCATTAATTAAAATGGTTTGAATTTGTTGCTTTTTGGCTACATCATTTCTCCTATGTTTAAAATTTCCCACTAACTAAAAAGGTCTAGAGCTCTGATTTTTCTAGAACAGTTAGTCCTCAGTTCACAGATGACGATAAAAGAATGAGATTTAAAATGTTGTTTTTCATCTTACAGTTAATCTCAAGCTCATATCATGACCATTAATTAAAATGGTTGAATTTTTTGCTTTTTTGGCTACATCATTTCTCTTATATTTAAAATTTCCCACTTACTAAAAAGGTCTAGAGCTCTGATTTTTCTAGGACAGTTAGTCCTCAGCTCACAGAGGACGATAAAACAAGAAGATTTAAAATATTGTTTTCATCTTTTAATCAGTTAATCTCAAGCTCATATCAGGACTATTAATTAAAATTGTTGAATTTGTTGCTTTTTGGCTACATCATTTCTCCTATGTTTAAAATTTCCCACTAACTAAAAAGGTCTAGAGCTCTGATTTTTCTAGAACAGTTAGTCCTCAGCTCACAGATGACGATAAAATAAGAAGATTTAAAATGTTGTTTTTCATCTTAAAGTTAATCTCAAGCTCATATCATGACCATTAATTAAAATGGTTGAATTTGTTGCTTTTTGACTACATCATTTCTCCTATATTTAAAATTTCCCACTAACTAAAAAAGGTCTAGAGCTCTGATTTTTCTAGGACAGTTAGTCCTCAGCTTCCAGATGACGATAAAAGAATGAGATTTAAAATGTTGTTTTTCATCTTACAGTTAATCTCAAGCTCATATCATGACCATTAATTAAAATGGTTGAATTTTTTGCTTTTTTGGCTACATCATTTCTCTTATATTTAAAATTTCCCACTTACTAAAAAGGTCTAGAGCTCTGATTTTTCTAGGACAGTTAGTCCTCAGCTCACAGAAGACGATAAAACAAGAAGATTTAAAATATTGTTTTTCTTTTACAGTTAATCTCAAGCTCATATCATGACTATTAATTAAAATGGTTGAATTTGTTGCTTTTTGGCTACATCATTTCTCCTATATTTAAAATTTCCCACTAACTAAAAAGGTCTAGAGCTCTGATTTTTCTAGAACAGTTAGTCCTCAGCTCACAGATGACGATAAAAGAAGAAGATTTAAAATATTGTTTTTCATCTTACAGTTAATCTCAAGCTCATATCATGACCATTAATTAAAATGGTTGAATTTGTTGCTTTTTGGCTACATCATTTCTCCTATATTTAAAATTTCCCACTAACTAAAAAGGTCTAGAGCTCTGATTTTTCTAGGACAGTTAGTCCTCAGCTCACAGATGACGATAAAAGAATGAAGATTTAAAATGTTGTTTTTCATCTTACAGTTAATCTCAAGTTCATATCATGACCATTAATTAAAATGGTTGAATTTTTTGCTTTTTAGCTACATCATTTCTCTTATATTTAAAATTTCCCACTTACTAAAAAGGTCTAGAGCTCTGATTTTTCTAGGACAGTTAGTCCTCAGCTCACAGAAGACGATAAAAGAAGAAGATTTAAAATATTGTTTTTCATCTTACAGTTAATCTCAAGCTCATATCATGACTATTAATTAAAATGGTTGAATTTGTTGCTTTTTGGCTACATCATTTCTCCTATATTTAAAATTTCCCACTTACTAAAAAGGTCTAGAGCTCTGATTTTTCTAGGACAGTTAGTCCTCAGCTCACAGATGACGATAAAACAAGAAGATTTAAATATTGTTTTTCATCTTACAGTTAATCTCAAGCTCATATCATGACTATTAATTAAAATGGTTGAATTTGTTGCTTTTTGGCTACATCATTTCTCATATGTTTAAAATTTCCCACTTAACTAAAAAGGTCTAAAGCTCTGATTTTTCTAGGACAGTTACTCCTCAGCTTCCAGGTGACGATAAAAGAAGAAGATTTAAAATGTTGTTTTTCATCTTACAGTTAATATCAAGCTCATATCATGACCGTTAATTAAAATGTTTGAATTTGTTGCTTTTTGGCTACATCATTTCTCCTATGTTTAAAATTTCCCACTAACTAAAAAGGTCTAGAGCTCTGATTTTTCTAGAACAGTTAGTCCTCAGCTCACAGATGACGATAAAAGAAGAGATTTAAAATGTTGTTTTTCATCTTACAGTTAATCTCAAGCTCATATCATGACCATTAATTAAAATGGTTGAATTTGTGGCTTTTTGGCTACATCATTTCTCCTATGTTTAAAATTTCCCACTAACTAAAAAGGTCTAGAGCTCTGATTTTTCTAGAACAGTTAGTCCTCAGCTCACAGATGACGATAAAAGAATGAGATTTAAAATGTTGTTTTTCATCTTACAGTTAATCTCAAGCTCATATCATGACCATTAATTAAAATGGTTGAATTTTTTGCTTTTTTGGCTACATCATTTCTCTTATATTTAAAATTTCCCACTTACTAAAAAGGTCTAGAGCTCTGATTTTTCTAGGACAGTTAGTCCTCAGCTCACAGAGGACGATAAACAAAGAAGATTTAAAATATTGTTTTTCTTTTACAGTTAATCTCAAGCTCATATCAGGACTATTAATTAAAATGGTTGAATTTGTTGCTTTTTGGCTACATCATTTCTCCTATGTTTAAAATTTCCCACTAACTAAAAAGGTCTAGAGCTCTGATTTTTCTAGAACAGTTAGTCCTCAGCTCACAGATGACGATAAAATAAGAAGAGTTAAAATTTGTTTTTGATCTTAAAGTTAATCTCAAGCTCATATCATGACCATTAATTAAAATGGTTGAGTTTGTGGCTTTTTGACTACATCATTTCTCCTATATTTCAAATTTCCCACCTACTAAAAAGGTCTAAAGCTCTGATTTTTCTAGGACAGTTACTCCTCAGCTTCCAGATGACGATAAAAGAATGAATGATTAAAATGTTGTTTTTCATCTTACAGTTAATCTCAAGTTCATATCATGACCATTAATTAAAATGGTTTAATTTTTTGCTTTTTAGCTACATCATTTCTCTTATATTTAAAATTTCCCACTTACTAAAAAGGTCTAGAGCTCTGATTTTTCTAGGACAGTTAGTCCTCAGCTCACAGAAGACGATAAAACAAGAAGATTTAAAATATTGTTTTTCTTTTACAGTTAATCTCAAGCTCATATCATGACTATTAATTAAAATGGTTGAATTTGTTGCTTTTTGGCTACATCATTTCTCCTATGTTTAAAATTTCCCACTAACTAAAAAGGTCTAGAGCTCTGATTTTTCTAGAACAGTTAGTCCTCAGCTCACAGATGACGATAAAAGAATGAGATTTAAAATGTTGTTTTTCATCTTACAGTTAATCTCAAGCTCATATCATGACCATTAATTAAAATGGTTGAATTTTTTGCTTTTTTGGCTACATCATTTCTCTTATATTTAAAATTTCCCACTTACTAAAAAGGTCTAGAGCTCTGATTTTTCTAGGACAGTTAGTCCTCAGCTCACACAGAGGACGATAAAACAAGAAGATTTAAAATATTGTTTTTCTTTTTACAGTTAATCTCAAGCTCATATCAGGACTATTAATTAAAATGGTTGAATTTGTTGCTTTTTGGCTACATCATTTCTCCTATGTTTAAAATTTCCCACTAACTAAAAAGGTCTAGAGCTCTAATTTTTCTAGAACAGTTAGTCCTCAGCTCACAGATGACGATAAAATAAGAAGAGTTAGAAAATTGTTTTTGATCTTAAAGTTAATCTCAAGCTCATATCATGACCATTAATTAAAATGGTTGAGTTTGTGGCTTTTTGACTACATCATTTCTCCTATATTTCAAATTTCCCACCTACTAAAAAGGTCTAAAGCTCTGATTTTTCTAGGACAGTTAGTCTCCCCAGCTTCCAGCTGACGATAAAAGAATGAGATTTAAAATGTTGTTTTTCATCTTACAGTTAATCTCAAGTTCATATCATGACCATTAATTAAAATGGTTTAATTTTTTGCTTTTTAGCTACATCATTTCTCTTATATTTAAAATTTCCCACTTACTAAAAAAGGTCTAGAGCTCTGATTTTTCTAGGACAGTTAGTCCTCAGCTCACAGAAGACGATAAAACAAGAAGATTTAAAATATTGTTTTTCATCTTTACAGTTAATCTCAAGCTCATATCATGACTATTAATTAAAATGGTTGAATTTGTTGCTTTTTGGCTACATCATTTCTCCTATGTTTAAAATTTCCCACTAACTAAAAAGGTCTAGAGCTCTGATTTTTCTAGAACAGTTAGTCCTCAGCTCACAGATGACGATAAAAGAATGAGATTTAAAATGTTGTTTTTCATCTTACAGTTAATCTCAAGCTCATATCATGACCATTAATTAAAATGGTTGAATTTGTTGCTTTTTTGGCTACATCATTTCTCTTATATTTAAAATTTCCCACTAACTAAAAAGGTCTAGAGCTCTGATTTTTCTAGGACAGTTAGTCCTCAGCTCACAGATGACGATAAAAGAAGAAGATTTAAAATATTGTTTTTCATCTTACAGTTAATCTCAAGCTCATATCATGACTATTAATTAAAATGGTTGAATTTGTTGCTTTTTGGCTACATCATTTCTCCTATATTTAAAATTTCCCACTTACTAAAAGGTCTAGAGCTCTGATTTTTCTAGGACAGTTAGTCCTCAGCTCACAGAGGACGATAAAACAAGAAGATTTAAAATATTGTTTTTCTTTTTACAGTTAATCTCAAGCTCATATCAGGACTATTAATTAAAATGGTTGAATTTGTTGCTTTTTGGCTACATCATTTCTCCTATGTTTAAAATTTCCCACTAACTAAAAAGGTCTAGAGCTCTAATTTTTCTAGAACAGTTAGTCCTCAGCTCACAGATGACGATAAAATAAGAAGAGTTAGAAAATTGTTTTTGATCTTAAAGTTAATCTCAAGCTCATATCATGACCATTAATTAAAATGGTTGAATTTGTGGCTTTTTGACTACATCATTTCTCCTATATTTAAAATTTCCCACCTACTAAAAAGGTCTAAAGCTCTGATTTTTCTAGGACAGTTACTCCTCAGCTTCCAGATGACGATAAAAGAATGAGATTTAAAATGTTGTTTTTCATCTTACAGTTAATCTCAAGTTCATATCATGACCATTAATTAAAATGGTTTAATTTGTTTGCTTTTAGCTACATCTTTTCTCTTATATTTAAAATTTCCCACTTACTAAAAAGGTCTAGAGCTCTGATTTTTCTAGGACAGTTAGTCCTCAGCTCACAGAAGACGATAAAAGAAGAACATTTAAAATATTGTTTTTCATCTTACAGTTAATCTCAAGCTCATATCATGACTATTAATTAAAATGGTTGAATTTGTTGCTTTTTGGCTACATCATTTCTCCTATATTTAAAATTTCCCACTAACTAAAAAGGTCTAGAGCTCTGATTTTTCTAGAACAGTTAGTCCTCAGCTCACAGATGACGATAAAAGAAGAAGATTTAAAATGTTGTTTTTCATCTTACAGTTAATCTCAAGCTCATATCATGACCATTAATTAAAATGGTTGAATTTGTTGCTTTTTGGCTACATCATTTCTCCTATATTTAAAATTTCCCACTTACTAAAAGGTCTAGAGCTCTGATTTTTCTAGGACAGTTATTCCTCAGCTCACATAGGATGATAAAAAAGAAGAAGATTTAGAATATTGTTTTTCATCTTGCAGTTAATCTCAAGCTCATATCATGACCCTTAATTAAAATTATTGAAATTGTTGTTTTTTGGCTACATCATTTCTCATATGTTTAAAATTTCCCATTAACTAAAAAGGTCTAAAGCTCTGATATTTCTAGGACAGTTACTCCTCAGCTTCCAGATGACGATAAAAGAAGAAGATTTAAAATGTTGTTTTTCATCTTCAAGTTAATATCAAGCTCATATCATGACCGTTAATTAAAATGTTTGAATTTGTTGCTTTTTGGCTACATCATTTCTCCTATGTTTAAAATTTCCCACTAACTAAAAAGGTCTAGAGCTCTGATTTTTCTAGAACAGTTAGTCCTCAGCTCACAGATGACGATAAAATAAGAAGATTTAAAATGTTGTTTTTCATCTTACAGTTAATCTCAAGCTCATATCATGACCATTAATTAAAATGGTTGAATTTGTTGCTTTTTGGCTACATCATTTCTCCTATGTTTAAAATTTCCCACTAACTAAAAAGGTCTAGAGCTCTGATTTTTCTAGGACAGTTAGTCCTCAGCTCACAGATGACGATAAAAGAATGAGATTTAAAATGTTGTTTTTCATCTTACAGTTAATCTCAAGCTCATATCATGACCATTAATTAAAATGGTTGAATTTTTTGCTTTTTTTTGGCTACATCATTTCTCTTATATTTAAAATTTTCCACTTACTAAAAAGGTCTAGAGCTCTGATTTTTCTAGGACAGTTAGTCCTCAGCTCACAGATGACGATAAAAAGAAGATTTAAAATATTGTTTTTCTTTTACAGTTAATCTCAAGCTCATATCATGACTATTAATTAAAATGGTTGAATTTGTTGCTTTTTGGCTACATCATTTCTCCTATATTTAAAATTTCCCACTTAACTAAAAAGGTCTAGAGCTCTGATTTTTCTAGGACAGTTAGTCCTCAGCTCACAGAAAACGATAAAATAAGAAGAAGATTTAAAATTTTTTTTCCTTTTACAGTTAATCTCAAGCTCATATCAGGACTATTAATTAAAATGGTTGAATTTGTTGCTTTTTTGGCTACATCATTTCTCCTATGTTTAAAATTTCCCACTAACTAAAAAGGTCTAGAGCTCTGATTTTTCTAGAACAGTTAGTCCTCAGCTCACAGATGACGATAAAATAAGAAGAGTTAGAAAATTGTTTTTGATCTTAAAGTTAATCTCAAGCTCATATCATGACCATTATTTAAAATGGTTGAGTTTGTGGCTTTTTGACTACATCATTTCTCCTATATTTAAAATTTCCCACCTACTAAAAAGGTCTAAAGCTCTGATTTTTCTAGGACAGTTATTCCCCAGCTTTCCAGCTGACGATAAAAGAATGAGATTTAAAATGTTGTTTTTCATCTTACAGTTAATCTCAAGTTCATATCATGACCATTAATTAAAATGGTTTAATTTTTTGCTTTTTAGCTACATCTTTTCTCTTATATTTAAAATTTCCCACTTACTAAAAAGGTCTAGAGCTCTGATTTTTCTAGGACAGTTAGTCCTCAGCTCACAGAAGACGATAAAATAAGAAGATTTAAAATATTGTTTTTCTTTTACAGTTAATCTCAAGCTCATATCATGACTATTAATTAAAATGGTTGAATTTGTTGCTTTTTGGCTACATCATTTCTCCTATATTTAAAATTTCCCACTAACTAAAAAGGTCTAGAGCTCTGATTTTTCTAGAACAGTTAGTCCTCAGCTCACAGATGACGATAAAATAATGAAGATTTAAAATGTTGTTTTTCATCTTACAGTTAATCTCAAGTTCATATCATGACCATTAATTAAAATGGTTTAATTTTTTGCTTTTTTGGCTACATCATTTCTCTTATATTTAAAATTTCCCACTTACTAAAAAGGTCTAGAGCTCTGATTTTTCTAGGACAGTTAGTCCTCAGCTCACAGAAGACGATAAACAAGAATAACACATTTAAAATATTGTTTTTCTTTTACAGTTAATGTCAAGCTCATATCAGGACTATTAATTAAAATGGTTGAATTTGTTGCTTTTTGGCTACATCATTTCTCCTATGTTTAAAATTTCCCACTAACTAAAAAGGTCTAGAGCTCTAATTTTTCTAGAACAGTTAGTCCTCAGCTCACAGATGACGATAAAATAAGAAGAGTTAAAAATTGTTTTTCATCTTAAAGTTAATCTCAAGTTCATATCATGACCATTAATTAAAATGGTTGAATTTTTTGCTTTTTAGCTACATCATTTCTCTTATATTTAAAATTTCCCACTTACTAAAAAGGTCTAGAGCTCTGATTTTTCTAGGACAGTTAGTCCTCAGCTCACAGAAGACGATAAAACAAGAACATTTCAAATATTGTTTTTCTTTTACAGTTAATCTCAAGCTCATATCATGACTATTAATTAAAATGGTTGAATTTGTTGCCTTTTTGCTACATCATTTCTCCTATATTTAAAATTTCCCACTTACTTAAAAGGTCTAAAGCTCTGATTTTTCTAGGCCAGTTATTCCTCAGCGTACATAGGATGATAAAAGAAGAAGATTTAGAAATATTGTTTTCATCTTGCAGTTAATCTCCAGCTCATATCATGACCCTTAATTAAAATTATTAAAATTGTTGTTTTTTGGCTACATCATTTCTCATATGTTTAAAATTTCCCATTAACTAAAAAGGTCTAAAGCTCTGATTTTTCTAGGACAGTTACTCCTCAGCTTCCAGGTGACGATAAAAGAAGAAGATTTAAAATGTTGTTTTTCATCTTCAAGTTAATATCAAGCTCATATCATGACCGTTAATTAAAATGTTTGAATTTGTGCTTTTTGGCTACATCATTTCTCCTATGTTTAAAATTTCCCACTAACTAAAAAGGTCTAGAGCTCTGATTTTTCTAGGACAGTTAGTCCTCAGCTCAGAGATGACGATAAAAGAATGAGATTTAAAATGTTGTTTTTCATCTTACAGTTAATCTCAAGATATCAGGACGATTAATTAAAATTGTTGAATTTGTTGCTTTTTGGTTACATCATTTCTCCTATGTTTAAAATTTCCCACTAACTAAAAAGGTCTAGAGCTCTGATTTTTCTAGAACAGTTAGTCCTCAGCTCACAGATGACGATAAAAAGAAGATTTAGAAAATTGTTTTTCATCTTAAAGTTAATCTCAAGCTCATATCATGACCATTAATTAAAATGGTTGAATTTGTGGCTTTTTGACTACATCATTTCTCCTTATTTAAAATTTTCCACTTACTAAAAAGGTCTAAAGCTCTGATTTTTCTAGAACAGTTTCTGCTCAGCTTCCAGCTGATGATAAAAGAAGAAGATTTAGAATGTTGTTTTTCATCTTACAGTTAATCTCAAGCTCATATCATGACCATTAATTAAAATGGTTTAATTTTTTGGCTTTTTGGCTACATCATTTCTGTTATATTTAAAATTTCTCACTTACTAAAAACGTCTAGAGCAATGATTTTTCTAGGACAGTTAGTCCTCAACTCACAGAGGACGATACAACTAGAAGATTTAAAATATTGTTTTTCTTTTACAGTTAATCTCAAGCTCATATCAGGACTATTAATTAAAATGGTTGAATTTGTTGCTTTTTGGCTACATCATTTCTCCTATGTTTAAAATTTCCCACTCACTAACCCTAACCCTAACCTAACCCTAACCTGACCCTAAAAAGGTCTAGAGCTCTGATTCTAACCCTAACCCTCAACCTAACCATAATCGTAACCCTAACCCTAACCCTAACCCTAACCCTAACTCTTGCCCTAACCCTAACCTTAACCCTAACTCTAACCTTAAACCTAACCCTAAACCTAACCCTAACCCTAACCATAACACGAACCCTAACCCTAAGCCTAACCGTAACCCTAACCATAACCCTAACCCTAACCCTAACCCTAACCCTAACCCTAACCCTAACCCTAACCCTAACCCTA
>JAXRKP010002944.1:17500-30195 GCA_037039925.1 Doris montereyensis | reverse complement strand
ATATGATGGATGGGGTAGATTGCAATTAAACAATGAAATGTCAACAAGGATAAGTGTATCGTCACTGATATAACCGCCTATGATGGATGGGGTAGATTGCAATTAAACAATGAAATATCAACAAGGATATGTGTATCGTCACTGATATAACCGCCTATGGTGGATGCGGTAGATTGCAATTAAACAATGAAATGTCAACAAGGATATGTGTATCGTCACTGATATAACCGCCTATGGTGGATGGGGTAGATTGCAATTAAACAATGAAAATGTCAACAAGGATAAGTGTATCGTCACTGATATAACAGCCTATGGTGGATGGGGTAGAATTAAACAATGGAATGTCAACAAGGATAAGTAAACAATGGTGGATGGGGTAGATTGCAATTAAACAATGAAATGTCAACAAGGATAAGTGTATCGTCACTGATATAACAGAAATATCAACAAGGATAAGTGTATCGTCACTGATATAACAGCCTATGGTGGATGGGGTAGATTGCAATTAAACAATGAAATATCAACAAGGATAAGTGTATCGTCACTGATATAACCGCCTATGGTGGATGGGGTAGATTGCAATTAAACAATGAAATATCAACAAGGATAAGTGTATCGTCACTGATATCACCGCCTATGGTGGATGGGGTAGATTGCAATTAAACAATGAAATGTCAACAAGGATAAGTGTATCGTCACTGATATAACAGCCTATGGTGGATGGGGTAGATTGCAATTAAACAATGAAATGTCAACAAGGATAAGTGTATCGTCACTGATATCACCGCCTATGGTGGATGGGGTAGATTGCAGTTAAACAATGAAATATCAACAAGGATAAGTATCGTCACTGATATAACAACCTATGGTGGATGGGGTAGGTGCAATTAAACAATGAAATGTCAACAAGGATAAGTGTATCGTCACTGATATCACCGCCTATGGTGGATGGGGTAGATTGCAATTAAACAATGAAATCCAACAAGGATAAGTGTATCGTCACTGATATAACAGCCTATGGTGGATGGGGTAGATTGCAATTAAACAATGAAATATCAACAAGGATAAGTGTATCGTCACTGATATCACCGCCTATGATGGATGGGGTAGATTGCAATTAAACAATGAAATGTCAACAAGGATAAGTGTATCGTCACTGATATAACAGCCTATGATGGATGGGGGTAGATTGCAATTAAACAATGAAATGTCAACAAGGATAAGTGTATCGTCACTGATATAACAGCCTATGATGGATGGGGTAGATTGCAATTAATCAATGAAATGTCAACAAGGATAAGTGTATCGTTACTGATATAACACCTATGGTGGATATCAATGAAATGTCAACAAGGATAAGTGTATCCTATATCACCGGTGGATGGGGTAGATTGTAATTAAACAATGAAATGTCAACAAGGATAGAGTGAGAGTTAGACAAAGCCCTTAACATATCGATGAAAACGACATTATGATGAGTATAACAACAACCCATTATAACGATTATTATAGTATCTACCATTGTAACATAAACAATTAGACGTTATGGTAAAACAAGTTAAAGGTAAATTTATGGTCTATATCCCTGCACAAGTGCAGGCTCACCGACTGTACCTCTTATCCCCGCCCAGGCCATTTCATTCAAAGTCCTTCTCAATGTATACAGTACAGTACCCCGTTTGGCGCTTCGTAATAACACTTGACAAGATCTTTGTCTACATGTAATAACTGGCTACTCATTCCCATCTGAGACATGAAGATCTTTGTCTACATGTAATAGTTCGCTAGTCATTGCCATCTGAGACATAAAGATCTTTGTCTACATGTAATAGCTGGCTACTCATTCCCATCTGAGACATGAAGATCTTTGTCTGCATGTAATAGCTGGCTACTCATTCCCATCTGAGACATAAAGATCTTTGTCTACATGTAATAGTTGGCTACTCATTCCCATCTGAGACATAAAGATCTTTGTCTACATGTAATAGCTGGCTACTCATTCCCATCTGAGACATAAAGATCCTTGTCTACATGTAATAGTTCGCTAG
Organism: Doris montereyensis; assembly: GCA_037039925.1. Classification (NCBI taxonomy): domain Eukaryota; kingdom Metazoa; phylum Mollusca; class Gastropoda; order Nudibranchia; family Dorididae; genus Doris; species Doris montereyensis. The sequence goes on along the minus strand of JAXRKP010002944.1, from coordinate 28,147 downwards.
TCATTCCCATCTGAGACATGAAGATGTTTGTCTACCTGTAATAGTTGGCTACTCATTCCCATCTGAGACATGAAGATCTTTGTCTGCATGTAATAGTTCGCTAGTCATTCCCATCTGAATCATGAAGATGTTTGTCTACCTGTAATAGTTGGCTACTCATTCCCATCTGAGACATGAAGATCTTTGTCTGCATGTAATAGTTCGCTAGTCATTCCCATCTGAGACATAAAGATCCTTGTCTACATGTAATAGTTGGCTACTCATTCCCATCTGAGACATAAAGATCCTTGTCTACATGTAATAGTTCGCTACTCATTCCCATCTGAATCATGAAGATGTTTGTCTACCTGTAATAGTTGGCTACTCATTCCCATCTGAGACATGAAGATCTTTGTCTGCCTGTACTACATGGCAACTCATACTCATTTAAGTCATGAAGACATTTGTCTACCTGTACTACATTCCCATCTGAGACATACAGATCTTTGTCTACCTGTAATAGTTGGCTACTCATTCCCATCTGAGTCATGAAGATCTTTGTCCACCTGTACTACATGGCTACTCATTCCCATCGGAGACATGAAGATCTTTGTCTACCTGTAATAGTTGGCTACTCATTCCCATCTGAGACATACAGATCTTTGTCTACCTGAATAGTTGGCTACCATCCCATCTGAGTCCTGAAGATCTTTGTCCACCTGTACTACATGGCTACTCATTCCCATCTGAGTCATGAAGATCTTTGTCCACCTGTAATAGTTGGCTACTCATTCCCATCTGAGTCATGAAGATATTTGTCTCCTCCTTCCTTTCACTTTGCCCTCCTACGATTTAATTTCTTCACCTTTCTTTTACTTTCCTTTCCTTTGTTTTACTTTTGCCTCCTTGCTTTTATTGTTCTCTCATTCCCTTTACTTTTCTCACCTTCCTTTGACTTTTTCACCTTCCTTTTTACTTTCCTCTCCTTCCTTTTACTTTACACTCTTTCCTTTCACCTACCTTTCCTTCTTTTTACTTTCTTCGTCTTCCTTTTAGTCCTCTCTCCTTTCTTCAGCTCATCTGTCCTTTAATTAAGCACGCTCCTCCGTTTACTACCCTCTCATTGACCTATTCCCTCCCCAACTCTGTCCTTATCTCTCATTTCCTCTACCACCCCACCCCACCCCTCCCCGTCCCCAAATGACAACCATCTAAACTTGAAAGAGATCACGAGAAGATAAAGTAAAAGAAACGATAATGAAAGACATACATCGCCTGGCAGTAGCATCTAAGATAACGTTTCTCAAGTACCGAAGACATGGAAAGCCATTTTGTAGACTTACGAGTAACTCTCCTTGACTTAAGGTCTCATTTCTTAATGCTGCTCTGACATGAACACAATGGAAGCCATCGTAAATCAGTCAGGCTTGAATGGGAGACTTGCGCTGACAGGCCAAGCCGGCGTCGTCCCAGAAGCCAATTCCAATCGCTCACACCGTAGCCTAATGAAGATGGAGAATTGGCATCTTCTTAAATGGGCACTACTAAAAGCATCTACTCGCTGTTGTGTTTTGTATTTATCTTAGCTTGAGAGTTAAAGCTACTTGCTACACATACTTCTCATAGACCCTTCAGACTATTCTATGCAATTGAAACTCGTATATCCAAGACTTACTTAGGGACTTCGTTTGTCGTAGCTACTGGTAGGTCCTACTTCTTTTCGCTTGTGGCCATTTCACGACAGGTCTGTTGTCTTAGTGGGCCATCTTAATTCTCCCTCAAACTACCGCATAAGGTGGACAGGGGTGAATTAAGAAAATCAAAATCCAAGCCTTGCTTACCACGTACTGATTACTCAATATTATTCTACACACCTTAACCGTATAGTGAAGATGGTTTTTTCTATTAACCGTATAGTGATGATGGTTTTATTCTACACACCTTAACCGTATAGTGATGATGATTTTATTCTACACACCTTAACCGTATAGTGAAGATGGTATTATTCTACACACCTTAACCGTATAGTGAAGATGGTATTATTCTACACACCTTAACCGTATAGTGAAGATGGTTTTGTTCTACACACCTTAACCGTATAGTGAAGATGGTATTGTTCTACACACTTAACCGTATAGTGAAGATGGTATTATTCTACACCTTAACCGTATAGTGAAGATGGTTTTATTCTACACACCTTAACCGTATAGTGAAGATGGTTTTGTTCTACACACCTTAACCGTATAGTGATGATGGTTTCATTCTACACACCTTAACCGTATAGTGATGATGGTTTCATTCTACACACCTTAACCGTATAGTGATGATGGTTTTATTCTACACACCTTAACCGTATAGTGATGATGGTTTTATTCTACACACCTTAACCGTATAGTGATTATGGTTTTATTCTACACACCTTAACCGTATAGTGATTATGGTTTTATTCTACACACCTTAACCGTATAGTGAAGATGGTGTGTTTAGTATCGAACTTAGCTCGAGAGAGGCCATATTACGAATTCTAGATCCTATAGACTATTCTATGCAACGGCTACTACAAGTAAACAGTTTTTATTCTATGCAACGGCTACTAGAAGTATAAAATGTTTTTATTCTATGCAACGGCTGCTAGAAGTATAAAATGTTTTATTCCATGCAATGGCTACTAGAAGTATAAAATGTTTTTATTCCATGCAATGGCTACTACAAGTAAAAAGTTTGTATTCTATGCAATTGCTACTACAAGTAAAAGTTTCTATTCTATGCAATGGCGACTACAAGTAAAATATTTCTATTCTATGCAATGGTACTATAAGTATAAAATGTTTTTATTCTATGCAATGGCTACTACAAATAAAAAGTTTTTATTCTATGCAATGGCTACTACAAGTAAAATGTTTTTATTCTATGCAATGGCTACTACAAGTAAAATGTTTTTATTCTATGCAATGGCTATTAGAAATATAAAAAGTTTCTATTCTATGCAATGGCTACTACAAGTAAAAAGTTTTTATTCTATGCAATGGCTATTAGAAGTATAAAAAGTTTCTATTCTATGCAATGGCTACTACAAGTAAAATGTTTTTATTCTATGCAATGGCTATTAGAAGTATAACAAGTTTCTATTCTATGCAACGGCTACCACAAGTAAAATGTTTTATTCTATGCAATGGCTACTACAAATAAAATGTTTTTATTCTATGCAATAGCTATTAGAAGTATAAAAAGTTGCTATTCTATGCAATGGCTACTACAAGTAAAATGTTTTATTCTATGCAATGGCTATTAGAAGTATAAAAAGTTTCTATTCCATACAATGGCTACTACAAGTAAAATGTTTTTATTCTATGCAATGGCTATTAGAAGTATAAACAGTTTCTATTCTATGCAATGGCTACTACCAGTAAATGCTTCTATTCTATACAATGGCTACTACAAGTAAAATGTTTTATTCTATGCAATGGCTATTAGAAGTATAAACAGTTTCTATTCTATGCAACGGCTACTACAAGTAAAATGTTTTTATTCTATGCAATGGCTACTACAAGTAAAATGTTTTTATTCTATGCAATGGCTATTAGAAGTATAAAGTTTCTATTCTATGCAATGGCTACTACAGGTATAATGCTTCTATTCTATGCAATGGCTACTAGAAGTATAAAATGTTTTTATTCTATGCAATGGCTACTAGAAGTATAAAATGTTTCTTCAAGGCCAATCACAGCCCATATAGCTGGAGCTTATGTTACGTGAAAGAGAGAGAGAGAGAGAGAGAGAGAGAGAGAGAGAGAGAGAGAGAGAGAGAGAGAGAGAGAGAGAGAGAGAGAGAGAGAGAGAGAGAGAGAGAGAGAGAGAGAGAGAGTGTGTGTGAGAGAGTGAGTGGAGGGAGGGAGGGAGGGAGGAGAGGGACGGAGGGATGGAGGAGAGGAAGGGAGGAGGGATGGAGGGAGGAAGGGGGAGGGGAGGGAGGGAGGGAGAGGGAGGGAGAGAGAGAGAGAGAGAGAGAGAGAGAGAGAGAGAGAGAGAGAGAGAGAGAGAGAGAGAGAGAGAGAGAGAGAGAGAGAGAGAGAGAGAATGATGAAGATAGAAAAAGAGATATAAGATAGAAAAGATAAAAAGAGAGTATTACTTATTCCTAATTGTATTAATTACATTTCTTAAAAAGGAGGTATCGCTGCTACCTTCATCTGACGATCGATTCCCTAGACAAACTTTCTAACACGTAGTCGATACCACAACAAAAACAAGAAGACTTTTTGAAAAAAATCGATACTCCTTTGGTATCCATGTTTCCATGGAAACTCAGCTGAACAAGTAAAAAAAGGCATTGCTGTTTAATGCTTCTTCTAATCAATACAAAGTCACCATGGATACAAATCTACTTCTTTGACTTTCTCAACAACAATCTTGTGAGGGAACTGCATTTCAACTTAAGAAGAAAAAAGAAAAAAACTAAGACAGAAAGGAATTATTCTTTGGTTTGACATAGACACCAACTGAACGAGTTCAAGAGTGGGAGTGTGGGTACGTTTCATGCTTGAACGATTTCGCAACGCAATGAATGTTTTAAAATTGTCACACTTGTTTCTTGGCAGGACTTCAATTTAATGACGTCATAAAACTGGCGATAGTAGTAGAAAGGTACTACCAACAACGGCTGCTAGAGGTCATCAGAAATGTTCATATATCTCATATAGACTGGGAAATTGATCAATGACGTCATAAAACTGGTGGTTCTAGTAGAGGGTACTTCAAACAATGAATGCTAGAGGTCATCAGAAGGTTCAGGTCTCTCACATAGACTGGGAAATTGATCAATGACGTCATAAAATAGAGGTACTACCAACAATAGTTGCTAGAGGTCACCGGAAAGGTTCAGATCTCTCACGTAGACTGGGAAATTGATCAATGACGTCATAAAATAGAGGTACTACAACAATAGTTGCTAGAGTCACCAGAAGGTTCAGATCTCCACATAGACTGGGAAATTGGTCAATGACGTCATAAAATAGGGGTACTGCCAACAATGGCTGCTAGAGGTCATCTGAAAGGTTCAGATCTCTCACGTAGACTGGGAAATTGGTTATGGGAAGTATATTTTTTTGTTTGATTTGAGTAAGCCCACAACTCAGATGGATTTTTCATATGATTTTATATTCTACCCGGACTGCTTTGGGAACAAACAAATTAATCGATCTTTAAGGTGCACGGAATGCTATGATCTGAACACGTGACTTCCTTTATATCGTTAGTTTCCTATGGGACTAGGTATAGATCTTCCTACTGGACCAGGAGGAGAATGGGTTGTACTCGCGACATCGACAAAACGTCTTGAATCTGTCGGGGATACATATCCACGATCTTTGGTTGACAACCAAACACATTGCTTGAATCTGTCTTGGGTACATATCCACCATATTTTGGTTGAGAGCCAAACACCTTGCTTGAATCTGTCTTGGGTACATATCCACCATCTTTTGGTTGCGAGCCAAACATTTTGGTTGAGGTTGAGAAGCCAAACACCTTGCTTGAATCTGTCTTGGGTACATATCTACCATATTTTGGTTGAGAGCCAAACACCTTGCTTGAATCTGTCTTGGGTACATATCCACCATATTTTGGTTGAGAGCCAAACACATTGAAACACCTTGCCAAACACCTTGAATCTGTCTTGGGTACATATCCACCATATTTTGGTTGAGAGAAATTTTGAATCTGTCTTGGGTACATATCCACCATATTTTGGTTGAGAGCCAAACACCTTGCTTGAATCTGTCTTGAATCTGTTGACAGCCAAACACATTGCTTGAATCTGGTACATATCCACCATATTTTGGTTGAGAGCCAAACACCTTGCTTGAATCTGTCTTGGGTACATATCCACCATCTTTTTGGTTGAGAGCCAAACACCTTGCTTGAATCTGTCTTGGGTACATATCCACCATATTTTGGTTGGGAGCCTGTCTTGGGTACATATCTACCATTGCTTGAATCTGTCTTGGGTACATATCCACCATATTTTGGTTGAGAGCCAAACACCTTGCTTGAATCTGTCTTGGGTACATATCCACCATATTTTGGTTGAGAGCCAAACACCTTGCTTGAATCTGTCTTGGGTACATATCCACCATCTTTTGGTTGAGAGCCAAACACCTTTTGAATCTGTCTTGGGTACATATCCACCATATTTGGTTGAGAACCACACCTTGCTTGAATCTGTCTTGGGTACATATCCACCATCTTTTGGTTGAGAGCCGAACACCTTGCTTGAATCTGTCTTGGGTACATATCCACCATCTTTGATTGAGAGCAAACACCTTGCTTGAATCTGTCTTTGGGTACATATCCACCATCTTTTGGTTTAGAGATCACCAACACCTTTACAGAAAGAGTTGTAGTTTTATTTTTTTGAACTTCACTTTTCGAAACTGTCTTGCATTCAAGACTTTTGGTTGAATGAACAGTCACGTGACCATCTACAAGATGGCTAAATGAATAATCACGTGACCATCTACCATCTTTTGGTTTAAGAGATCAGCACACACGTAGAGAACGTGGAAACGCGTACAAATCACATTCAAAACACAAATACACATAAAACCTGACACGCAAACCCACATACAAACACACACAATCACACACTACAGGTGAAGACACACGCACTGGCATACTCGCACACCCTCACATACACACAAATACACACCCACATCACACACATCCAAACACACACCCACACACATGCACACACACAGACACACACACACACAAAGCAATCAATCGTCATCGATCAATTTGCTTAACGTGATACGTTCACCGCCGATTTAATTGCAAATGTTTGATTCCATCTACTTCCTTGATGTGGGTGTATATGTGTGTCAAGGTGTGCGTGTCTGTGTGTGTGTGTGTGTGTGTGTGTGTGAGTATGTGAGTGTGCGTGTATGTTTGTGGTTTGTGTGTGTGTGTGTGTGTGTGTGTGTGTGAGAGAATTGTATTTAAATTGAGAATTAAATTCGGTTTCAACTGTGTAATGAGTCAAAAGATTGCGTCCGTAGATATGCGCATGCATCATTTCGTCACTACCGTGTCTCAAGCGTAACGGCTGTTTCTTCAATGAAATTCCTCCCTTTTCCGTCGTCTGAGCCAGCGTAGGGGCACTACCTGGCAACCAGTTTCGTCCATCACCCCCCCCCTTCCTCTCGCTATTCCGCCTACTACTGGCACTTCTGGTGGTAGACTCTACTTCTTTATTTCAACTCTATTGATGTCTTTCTTTGGCTTTACTCTTTCCCCTTCATTCACCCTGAGATCGCCGCAGTCGTGGACTCACAGCCAAATGGGAAGCTCGGGCTAATCAGATTTGGCGAAAGTAAAGTCGGTGCGGCGACAAACTTCCACATTATGTGTGTGTATGTGTGTGTATATGTTTGTGTGTGTGTGTTCATTTAGGAATATGTTTTCCCACAACAACTCCTGCCCCCCCCCTTTTCCTTCCCTTTCCAACCCTTGTATCCAGATACAAGAGATCACCGAGTATGCCATGAAACAAACATAATCAACAATCAGACGAACGAACCAACAGACAAACAAACACGGCTCTGTAATGTCGTGAGTCAGAGAATGCAACAAAACACCACAACCATGGCCTAAACTACAGGACAAACAAAGAACAACAGCAACAACAACAACAACAGCAGCAACAACGACAACAACAATAACACCAACACCAACCCAGTTCTAAAAAGACGACAAAACAAAATCTTCGACATCAATGGCGGGGGTAAAGGAACCCGTTGCTTTTTCTCCTTCACGCCATCTAACGTTGCATGGCTCTGTGATTTTTTCCTTCACGCCATCTAACGTTCCATGGCTCTGTGATTCTTTCCTTCACGCCATCTAACGTTGTATGGCTCTGTGATTCTTTGCTTCACGCCATCTAACGTTGCATGGCTCTCTAATTGTCTCTTTCACGCCATCTAACGTTGCATGGCTCTCTGATTGTCTCTTTCACGCCATCTAACGTTGCATGGCTCTGTAATTGTCTTTCCTTCACGCCATCTAACGTTGCATGGCTCTCTAATTGTCTCTTTCACGCCATCTAACGTTGCATGGCTCAGTGATTCTTTCCTTCATATCATCTAACGTTGCATGGCTCTCTAATTGTCTCTTTCACGCTATCTAACGTTCCATGGCTCTGTGATTCTTTCCTTCACGCCATCTAACGTTGCATGGCTCTGTGATTCTTTCACGCTTCGTTGCACGCCATCTAACGTTGCGTGGCTCTCTAATCTAACGTTGCATCTTTCACGCCATCTAACGTTGCATGGCTCAGTGATTCTTTCCTTCATATCATCTAACGTTGCATGGCTCTGTGATTCTTTCCTTCACGCCATCTAACGTTTCATGGCTCTGTGATTCTTTCCTTCACGCTATCTAACGTTTCATGGCTCTGTGATTCTTTCCTTCACGCCATCTAACGTTGCATGGCTCTGTGATTCTTTGCTTCACGCCATCTAACGTTGCATGGCTCTCTAATTGCTTTTTTCACTCCTTGCTCACGCCATCTAACGTTGCATGGCTCTGTGATTCTTTCCTTCACGCCATCTAACGTTGCAGGGCTCTGTGATTCTTTCCTTCAAGCCATCTAACGTTGCATGGCTCTGCCTTGCTTTTTTTCTCCTTCACGCCATCTAACGTAACGATACTCCTTCACGCCATCTAACGTCTGATGGCTCTATGATTCTTTCCTTCACGCCATCTAACGTTACATGGCTCTGCCGTTGCTTTTCTCCTTCACGCCATCTAACGTTGCATGGCTGTGCCGTTGCTTTTCTTTCACGCCATCTAACGTTGCATGGCTCTGTGATTTTTTCCCCGGTATCGCGTAAACGATACATTGGTAACAGGCCTTCGATAGCTGCTTCGACTCCTCACCCACCCCCGTCACCCCCTCCACACCTATCATGTGGCCGCTCTATTGTTTCAATCATCCAGTGATCTCGTCTCCCCTAAAGCCCTGTAGCACGGTTTTGGGTGACAAATGGGGTTTTATTACTGACCTCTTCTAGTTTGTTTTCTTACTCATTTTTTCATTCGTTTTGTTTGCTGTGTTTTATTGGTCACGAACCAATCTCGCCCTGTCATCTCTCTCTGTCTGTGTGTCTGTCTGTGTCTGTCTCTCTGTCCCTCTCTGTCTGTCTCTGTCTGTCTGTCTGTCTCTCTACATGTCTGTCTGTCTGTCTGTTACTCTCTCTCTGTGTCTGTCTGTCTGTCTGTCTGTCTGTCTGCCTGTCTGTCTGTCTGTCTGTCTGTCTGTCTGTCTGTCTGTCTCTCTCTCTCTCTGTCTCTGTCTCTGTCTCTGTCTCTGTCTCTGTCTCTGTCTCTCTCTCTCTCTCTCTCTCTCTCTCTCTCTCTCTCTCTCTCTCTCTCTCTCTCTCTCTCTCTCTCTCTCTCTCTCTCTCTCTCTCTCTCTCTCTCTCTCTCTCTCTCTCTCTCTCTCTCTCTCTCTCTCTCTCTCTCTCTCTTTCTCTTCTCTTGTCCATGATAGGATGTTATTGTTTTCAGTGGCGTGTGTCTGACCGTCTGTCAGTCTGTCCATCTTTGAGAACAAAATAATTTTCTTTAAAAACAAAGTACCGATACCTATAAGATATTTAGAATGGGTCAAAAATGAAACAAACTTTGATGGGATTCTTTATCATTGTGAGATAGACCCATTTTTCGTCATATTTCTTATCGTGGCTAAAATCATGTTATTATTATTATTATTATTATTATTATTATTATTATTATTATTATTATTATTATTATTATTATTATTATTATTATTATCAGTAGTAGTATTATTATTATAATATTATTAGTATGTCGGAGTAGTAATGACATAGTAGTAGTAGTAGTAGTAGTAGTAGTAGTAGTAGTAGTAGTCTTTGTTCCTCTGGGGCTTTCAGTAATAATAGTAGTATTATTAGTATTATTATTATTATTATTATTATTAGTAGTAGTAGTAGTAGTAGTAGTAGTAGTAGTAGTAGTAGTAGTAGTAGTAGTAGTAGTAATAGTAGTAGTAGTAGTAGTAGTAGTAGTAGTAGTAGTAGTAGTAGTAGTAGTAGTAGTAGTAAACTATCGTCATTATTATTATTATTATTATTATTATTATTATTGTTATTTGACATGCCTTTCTCCGTCCCTGGTCTTCTAATTTCTCTCTGAGTTTGTGAAGATGCGCATGCGCTATACTAGGTTAAACCCAAGCATGAGGCCCTGGAAAGTACGTGGAGGGGGGGGTGGGGTGGAGTGGTGGTTTTAATGAGTGATGTGATGGAGAGGGAGGGATCGGTGGTTGATGGGTAGTATGGGGATTGGCAGGAAAAGAGGGGTAGGGTAGGAAGAGAGACGAGTGGAGGGACCAGGGCGGGGGGGGGGGGTGGGTGGGAAAGTGAAGAAGGGCCGTCAAGGTAGACAACTTGTGTCCAACACTTAATTTCTCTCATCGATTTTCTGTGACTCGCATAAACAACTTGCTTTTGTTTTGGTTTTCCCGTGTGTCTTTTGTGCGTATATGAATTTGTGTGCCTGTCTGTGTCTTGCGTGTCTGCGCGTTTTTTAGTGTGCGTGTGTCTGTATATCGGTGTGTTTCGTGTATATCCGTGTGTAGGTCTGTCTGTG
>JAXRKP010002944.1:2500-7500 GCA_037039925.1 Doris montereyensis | reverse complement strand
ATCATCATCATCATCATCATCATCATCATCATTATCGTCATTATCATCATCATCACCATTATTATTATTATTAATTTTATTATTATTTTTATTATTATTATTATTATTATTATTATTATTATTATTATTATTATTATTATTATTATTATATTGTTATTATTATTTTTATTATTATCATTATTATTATTATTTATTATTATTATTATAATTATAATTATTATATATTATTATTATTATTATTATTATTATTATTATCGTTATTACTATTATTATTATTATTATTATTATTATTACTATTATTTTTATTATTATTATTATTATTATTTTATTATTGTTATTATTATTATTCTTCAAACCTTTTCGCAAAGCACATTACTTCAACATTTTTGTGTACTGAAATCCAATTCGTGCGTCGACAGATAAAAAGTCTGATTCGTGAAGAAAGGAAATAATACTGTAAATCATACAATATTGGTAGGCCTATTATTTGTTTCAATTTCGTCTTCTAACAAATCCTTTAAGCTTTTTTCTTTGTTTGAAAATTTGAATTTCCAGTCAATCATTTTTTTAATAAACGCTGATCTTTCTTAAAATCTCTATTTTTTCTGTCATTGTTTTCCTTAAGATTTAGAATATTTTCGGTTTTTTCTCAGATCTTTGTATGTGGTTGTCATATGATATTGCAGGTAGGTCCTACTTCTTTCCTTTCACTCATCTTTAATCTTGCTGTTTCGGGTTCTGAATTATTCACCCTGAAACCGCCACTTTTCGTGGTTATGGTAGTATGTATCAAATTAAATGTTCAAATCTCTTTCAGCCCTAATCTCAGAATGAAGGGATCAATTTAGTGGTTAAAAATGTGTGAGGGGAGGCGGATGGGGGAGGGGGCGAAGGATTGGAGTGTGGAAGAAGTCACCAAATTATCACACTGAAACCTTCTTATATTTATTAATATATTAAGTAATTTATTTATTTATTTATGTTTATTATTCTTTGTTTATCCTATTTATTTGTCTAAATATTTAGTCATGTCCCCGAGTTCTGCGCACTTTGAAAACCGTCAGCAGTGCTCAAGTAGCTCTCTTGGGCAAAAATGCTCTGGTAGCTCTCTGGGGAAAATGCTCAGGTAGCTCTCTGGAGAAATGCTGAGGTAGCATTCTGGGTAAAAGGCTGAGAGTTCTCTTGAAAAAAATTATCATGTAACTCTTTGGGGAAAATACTCAGCCTGCTCTCTGGGAAAAATGCTCAGGTACCTTTCTGGGGAAAATGCTCCGGTACCCGTCTGGCAAACTGCTTAGGTAGCTCTCTGGGGGAACATTCTCATGTAGCTCTCTGGCGGCAAAATGCTCAAGTAGCTCTCTGGGCAAGCTGCTCAGGTAGCCCTCTGGGGAAAATGCTCAAGTAGCTCTCTGACTACCTGGGCAAGCTGCTCAGGTAGTCAGGTAGCTCTCTGAGCAAGCTTCTCGTGTAGCTCTCTGAGCAAGCTTCTCATGTAGCTCTCAGGGCAAGCTTCTCGTGTAGCTCTCTGGGCAAGCTTCTCAGGTAGATCTCTGGGGAAAATGCTCAGGTAGCTCTCTGGGGAAAATGCTCAGGTAGCTCTCTTTGAGAAAATGCACAGATATCTCTGTGGGCAATCTGCTCAGGTAGCTGGCTCTTTGGGAAAAAATGCTCGAGGACTTGGCCAAACATAAAGTGAGCGAACAGTTGAGTGGATGTCTGCCGTCGGCAGAAACACTTAACATGCATTTTCCACTGCCGGTTCAGGTACAAATGGGTACCAACCAAAGCTTGGCAGTCAAAACCAGCGAGACTAGCATTTTGTGCAGGTGGTGATTGTTATCACCTGTTTTGCTCCATGCTTTAAAAACCAGGATAAGTGTGGGGGGAATCGGTAGCCTAGAGGGTAAGTATTGGCCTCTCAACCCAAAAGGTAGTGGGTTCAAGCCACGATAGGTTGAAAAAGTTTTCTCGAAATCGAGGTAGGTGAATTGACATCTAGTCCCATTTGAGACGGGCGATAAAAAGGAGGTCATGTATGCAGATTATAACATTCTGTGCACATTAAAGATCCCTTGACTGTTCATAAGGCAATCCGGAGGTTGAGGGGATTGGGTGGGGATGTTAAAAGGATGAAAAAAATAAACATTGAAATCTGCATTTACAAAAGTCTTGAAATCCCCGCTTACAAGGCGGTCGTTGTCTGATGAAAATCGTAGCATCAAGCAAATCGTGCTGTTATCTTTAAGTATGTCTGAGCTTTTTCCAATCTGTTTTCCTTCATCTTTGTTGTGGCAAAATTACTCGTGTAGAAAGTGAACAAACAAGTGAGGGAATACCCAACCCATCACCACCCCCCCGCCTCAACAGACACCCACACACACACACACACACTCACACACACACACACAAACACACACACACACACACACACACACACACACTGTTAACGGGCATTTCTGAGATTGTTTTTTTATTTTTTATTTTGTGGTTTGAGATTTTTGTTTTGTTTTCTGTTTCTTTGTTGTTGTCTATTTCTTGCCAATTGAACGTGGGGCTGGCTGAAGATCAAAGTAATGTAACCTCAAGGTAAAAATGGCGAGTGGAAAGGAAACGGGGGGAGGGGGGGGAGGAGTGGATTGGGGGATTGGGGGATTGGAGGGAGGGGATTGTTTAGTAAGGTGGGTCGATACCGACAATATCAGTCTTCTGTACACATTATAATTATTGAAGGGGATGGGGGCGCTATTCAGCCATTCCGCACTTTTTCATTCCCCCCTATATTTCTCTTCCCATACCCTCTTCATACGTTCTCAATCTCTTCTTCCTTCCTGTATTCATCACTTCATCCGTTCTTCGTCATTCTCACTAAAACTGTCAGTATGTCTAACATTAGCAACAATACGTAGGCTAACACCACACTGGCACTGACATTAGCAATGACACCAATACTTAGGCTAACACTACACTGGCACTGACATTTAGCAATGACAACAATACTTAGGCTAACACCACACTGGCACTGACATTAGCAATGACAACAATACGTAGGCTAACACTACACTGGCACTGACACTAGCAATGACACCAATACTTAGGCTAACACTACACTGGCACTGACATTAGCAATGACACCAATACGGTGGCTAACACCACACTGGCACTGACATGAGCAATGACACCAATACTTAGGCTAACACCACACTGGCACTGACATTAGCAATGACACCAATACTTAGGCTAACACTACACTGGCACTGAAATGAGCAATGACACCAATACGTAGGCTAACACTACACTGGCACTGACATTAGCAATGACACCAATACTTAGGCTAACACTACACTGGCACTGACATAGCAATGACACCAATACGTAGGCTAACACTACACTGGCACTGACATTAGCAATGACACCAATACTTAGGCTAACACTACACTGGCACTGACATTAGCAATGACACCAATACTTAGGCTAACACTACACTGGCACTGACATGAGCAATGACAACAATACTTAGGCTAACACTACACTGGCACAGACACTAGCAATGACACCAATACTTGGGCTAACACTACACTTGCACTGAAACTGGCAATGACACCAATACGTAGGCTAACACTACACTGGCACTGACAATGACACCAATACTTAGGCTAACTACTAACACTACACTGGCACTGACATGAGCAATGACACCAATACTTAGGCTAACACTACACTGGCACAGACATGAGCAATGACACCAATACTTAGGCTAACACTACACTGGCACTGAAACTAGCAATGACACCAATACTTAGGCTAACACCTACACTGGCACTGACATGAGCAATGACACCAATACTTAGGCTAACACTACACTGGCACTGACATGAGCAATGACACCCAATACTTAGGCTAACACTACACTGGCACAATGACATGACAATGACACCAATACTTAGGCTAACACTACACTGGCACTGACATGAGCAATGACACCAATACTTGGGCTAAACTACACTGGCACTGACATGAGCAATGACACCAATACTTAGGCTAACACTACACTGGCACTGACATGAGCAATGACACCAATACTTAGGCTAACACTACACTGGCACTGACATGAGCAATGACACCAATACTTAGGCTAACACTACACTGGCACTGACATGAGCAATGACACCAATACTTAGGCTAACACTACACTGGCAGTGACACTAGCAATGACACCAATACTTAGGCTAACACTATACTGGCACTGACAATAGCAATGACACCAATACTTAGGCTAACACTACACTGGCACATGAGCACTAGCAATGACACCAAGCAATGACACCAATTAGGCTAATACTAGCAATGCTACAGGCTGGCACTGACAATAGCAATGACACCAATACTTAGGCAAACACTACACTGGCACAGACACCTAGAAGACACCAATACTTAGGCTAACACTACACTGGCACCGACACTAGCAATGACACCAATACTTAGGCTAACACTACACTGGCACAGACAATAGCAATGACACCAATGCTTAGGCTAACACTACACTCGCACAGACAATAGCAATGACACCAATGCTTAGTCTAACACTACACTGGCACTGACACTAGCAATGATGCCAATACTTAGGCTAACACCACACTGGCACTGACATGGGCAATGACACCAATACTTAGGCTAACACTACACTGGCACTAACATTAACACTACACCATTACTTAGGCAAGCACCACACTGGCACTGACACCAGCACTAACACCAATACTTAGGTTAACACTACACTGCATTGACACTAGCACTAACACCAATACTATGCTAACACTACACTGGCACTGACATTAGCACTAGCACCAATACTTAGAGCACACTTAACACCACACTAACACTAACCCTGGCACTACGCCGCACACCTAGACTAAAACCACACTTACGTTAGCACCACACGTATACTGCAACACTTACACTAACACACATTTACACTAAAGCTAACACCTTTACTATTAACA
>JAXRKP010002943.1:27500-30232 GCA_037039925.1 Doris montereyensis | reverse complement strand
ATCTTTGTGATATATGAACGTCTTGGACAACTACCATTATGTCACATATAAATCAAACCGACGACACTCATCTTTGTGATATATGAACTTCTTGGACAACTACCATTATGTCACACATAAATCAAACCGACGACACTCATCTTTGTGATATATGAACTTCTTGGACAACTACCATTATCTCACATATAAATCAAACCGACGACAGTTCTCATTTATCACAAGTGAATCGAATTGACAATAAGAATCATCTGTCACATGTGAATCAAATCGATGATAAGAATCATCCGTCACGAGTGAATCAAATTGACAATAAGAATCATCTGTCACATGCGAATCAAATCGATGATAAGAATCATCCGTCACAAGTGAATCAAATTGACAATAAGAATCATCTGTCACATGTGAATCAAATCGATAAGAATCATCCGTCACAAATGAATCAAATTGACAATAAGAATCATCTATCACATGTGAATTAAATCGATGATAAGAATCCTCTATCACAAGTGAATCAAATTGACAATAAGAATCATCTGTCACACATGAATCAAATTAATAAGAATCATCTGTCACATGCGAATCAAATCGATGATAAGAATCATCCGTCACAAGTGAATCAAATTGACAACAAGAATCATCTGTCACATGTGAATCAAATTGACAACAAGAATCATCTGTCATGTGAATGGAATTGACGATAAGAACCATCTGTCATGTATGTGAATGAAATCGACAATAAGAATCATGTCACATGTGAATGACATTGACGATAAGAACCATTTGTCATATGTAAATGAAATTGACAATAAGAATCATCTGTCAAATATCTGAAAGAAAATTGACTATAAAAAATCATCGGTCATATGTGATTGAAATTGACAATAAGAACCATCTGTCATATGTGAATGAAATCGACAATAAGAATTACCTGTCAAATGTGAAGGAAATTGATAATAAGAACTATCTGTCCACATGTGAATGAAATTGACAATAAGAACCATTTGTTACATGTGAAGGTAATTGACAATAAGAACCATCTGTTACATTTGAATGCAATTGACGATAAGAACCATCTGTTACATTTGAATGCAATTGACAATAAGAACCATCTATTACATTTGAATGCAATTGACAATAAGAACCATTTGTCATATACGTGTGAATGAAAATTACAATAAGAATCATCTGTCACATGTGAATCAAATCGATGATAAAAACCATGTCACACATGTGAATCAAATCGATGACAAGAACCATGTCACACATGTGAATCAAATCGATGATAAGAATCATGTCACACATGTGAATCAAATCGATGATAAGAATCATGTCACACATGAGAATCAAATTGACGACAAGAATCATGTCACACATGTGAATCAAATCGATGATAAGAATCATGTCACACATGAGAATCAAATTGACGACAAGAATCATGTCACCCATGTGAATCAAATCGATGATAAGAATCATGTCAGACATGTGAATCAAATCAATGATAAGAATCATGTCACATATGTAAATCAAATCGATGATAAGAATCATGCCACATATGTGAAAAACCAATGATAAGAATCATGCCACATATGTGAATCAAATCAATGATAAGAATCATGTCACACATGAGAATCAAATTGACGACAAGAATTATATGTCACATGTGAATCAATTCTATGATAAGAATCATGTCACATGTGAATGAAATCGTAGATAAGGCTCATCTGTCACATGTTTTTGTGAATGAAATTGACAATGAGGATCATCTGTCATACAATTGTAATGAAATTGACAATAAGAATCATCTGTCATTATATGTGATTGAAATTGACGATAAGAACTATCTTTCATATGTAAATGAAATTGACAATAAGAACGTGAATGAAATGTGAATGTGAATGAAATTGACGATAAAAATCATCTATCACTGTTGTTTTTCATTGTCAGTCCCCATTCCACCATCGGGTTTGGATGCCCGAAATGATCTTTCTCAGGTCTACCCTGTCCAGATATTTTCGGTTTCCGTTTGTAATGGTTAAATGTATTTACTTTGGTACCAATTTAATATTTTCTTCCCACTTTCTCCGAGGCCTGCCTTTAGGTATTTTACCTTGGGTGTACCTGTTTTAGCTATTTGCTAATCATTCATTCTGTTCACATGCGCAAATCATCTGAGTTGATTTATTTTTTATCTTAGTTTGTATGCCATCTTCTTCGGTTTTTTGTTTTATCTATTATTGTTGTGTTTCTGATTTTGTTCTTTTTGTTTCCCCCCTCCTTAGATATATATATATATATATATATATATATATATATATATATATATATATATATATATATATATATATATATATATATATATATATATATATATATATATCATTACAGCTGCTTGTACTCTACTGTATTCCAATGAATCAAATTGACGATCAAAACCATCAACATATGAATCAAATGGACTTAACAATCATTTGTCACACATATGAATCGAATGGACAATAATGATCGTTTGTCACTGCATGTGAATCAAATGGACAATAACATAATTGTCTGTCCCGTTTGAATCAAATTGACAATAACGATCATTTGTCACATGTGAATCAAATCGACAACTCCCATTATGTCACACATGTCACAATAAATCAAATCGACGATTACGACCATTTGTCACATGTGTAAATCAAATCAACAGCAATCATTATCGATCACACATGAATCAAATCGACGATAATAAT
>JAXRKP010002943.1:2500-22500 GCA_037039925.1 Doris montereyensis | reverse complement strand
CATGTTGATACACACTATATATTACTCATGTTGATACACATTATATATTACTCATGTTGATACACATTATATATTACTCATGTTGATACACATTATATATTACTTATGTTGATACACACATATATTACTCATGTTGATACACACATATATTACTCATGTTGATACACATTATATATTACTCATATTGATACACATTATATATTACTCATGTTGATACACATTATATATTGCTCATGTTGATACACATTATATATTACTCATGTTGATACACATTATATATTACTCATGTTGATACACATATATTACTCATGTTGATACACATTATATATTACTCATGTTGATACACATTATATATTACTCATGTTGATACACATTATATATCACTCATGTTGATACACATTATATATTACTCATGTTGATACACATTATATATTACTCATGTTGATACACATTATATATTACTCATGTCGATACACATTATATATTACTGATGTTGATACACATTATATATTACTCATGTCGATACACATTATATATTACTCATGTCGATACACATTATATATTACTCATGTCGATACACATTATATATTACTCATGTTGATACACACATATATTACTCATTTTGATACACATTATATATTACTCATGTTGATATACATATATATTACTCATGTTGTCACTGTTGCTGCCACTGCTGGTAAGACGTCATGAGAATATTTATTTTAAAACTGTTTGTTGTACATGTATAATATTGTATACCGGTATATTATATTATGCGTGTGTGTGTTGTGAGTATGTTGTGTGTGTTGTGTGTTGTGTGTGTGTTGTGTGTGTGTTGTGTGTGTTGTATGTGTGTTGTGTGTGTATGTTGTGTGTGTGTGTGTGTTGTGTGTGTTATGTTTGTGTTGTGTGTGTTATGTGTGTGTGTTGTGTGTGTTATGTGTGTTTTGTGTATGTGTTGTATGTGTGTGTGTTATGTGTGTGATGTGTGTGTGTTGTGTGTGCTGTGTGTGTTGCGTGTGTGTGTGTTGTGTGTGTGTTGTGTGTGTGTTGTATGTGCGTGTTGTGTGTGTGTTGTGTGTTGGGTGTGTGTGTGTGTTGTGTGTGTTATGTGTGTGTCCGTGTGTGTGTGTGTCGCATAAAAAAAGGAACCCTACCTTCCAATGGACAGATTTCCCGACAGAAACCATGTTATTATTGTTACCCTTTGGACCACCTCACCCAGTGGTTGTTGTTTTTTACATACTCTTATCGTAGTCATACGTAGTGCATGTGACTCGCTAGTCCAGAGGCAAGGTGTCGGCCTCTCAACCAAAAGGTAGTGGGTTCGAGCCCCGCAGACGATTGAAAAATTGTCTCCAGTAGTAGTAGAGGTAGTAGTAGTAGTAGTAGTAGTAGTAGTAGTAGTAGTAGTAGTAGTAGTAGTAGTAGTAGTAGTAGTAGTAGTAGTAGTAGTAGTAGTAGTATAATCTGTGAACTCCCCCCGCATAAAAATCTGATTCAGCGTTACATGATCCAATTTTTAGTAGTATATTATTATTATTATTAGTATTAGTATTATTATTATTATTATTATTATTATTATTATTATTATTATTATTATTTTTATCATCATCGTCATCAATATCATCATCACCATGAGCATCATCATCATCATCATCATTATTATTATCATTATTATTATTATCATCATCGTCATCAATATCATCATCACCATGAGCATCATCATCACCATCATCATCATCATCATCATCATCATCATCATCATCATTATGCTATAACTATAAAAACATAAGAAAACAGATTTTTGTCACGAAGTTGTACTCACAGGAAAGGTAGACTGACTTGCCTCTGCTTTCCTCACTTGACTCCGATGTGTATGCAATGCAATGCAATGCAGTGCAATGCACACTCCACTAAAGGCGTAGAGCGATCGTGACAGGGTGCGACCATGGTGCACCAAACGCATGTTGTGATAATGTATGCCCTTGATGAAGTTGAGACTTTGAGGAAATGGTCGGTGAACTGTGTTGTACCATGGGTAGGGACAATAGGATTCATTCATTTTATCTTAAGCGGCAAAGTACTATTGGCTTCTTTCTTTTTTTGCTTATCAATTCCCTTTCTACCCTCCGGTGTCTTTCTTTCTTCCTTTTCTTTTATCAGTTCCTTTCTGCCCTCCGGTGTCTTTTCTTTCTTCCTTTCTTTATCAGTTCCCTTATCAATTCCCTTCTACCCTCCGGTGTCTTTCTTTCTTCCTTTCTTTATCAATTCCCTTTCTGCCCTCCGGTGTCTTTCTTCTTCCTTTCTTTATCAATTTCCTTTCTACTCCTCCGATGTCTTTCTTTCCTTTCCAATTTTCTTTATCTTTCTTCCTTCTTTATCACTTCTTTCTGCCCTCCGGTGTCTTTCTTCCTTTCTTATCTGTTCCTTTCACCTTCCAGTGCCTTTCTTCCTTCTTTTATCAATTTCCTTTCTACCTCCAGTGTCTTTCTTCCTTTCTTTATCAGTTCCCTTTCTGCCCTCCGGTGTCTTTCTTCCTTTCTTTATCAGTTCCCTTTCTACCCTCCGGTGTCTTTCTTCCTTTCTTTATCAGTTCCCTTTCTGCCCTCCGGTGTCTTTCTTCCTTTCTTTATCCGTTCCCTTTCTGCCCTCCGGTGTCTTTCTTCCTTTCTTTATCAGTTCCCTTTCTGCCCTCCGGTGTCTTTCTTCCTTTCTTTTTTTATCAGTTCCCTTTCTGCCCTCCGGTGTCTTTCTTCCTTTCTTTATCAGTTCCCTTTCTGCCCTCCGGTGTCTTTCTTCCTTTCTTTATCAGTTCCCTTTCTGCCCTCCGGTGTCTTTCTTCCTTTCTTTATCAGTACCCTTTCTACCCTCCGGTGTCTTTCTTCCTTTCTTTATCAATTCCCTTTCTGCCCTCCGGTGTCTTTCTTTCTTTCTTTATTAATTCCCTTTCTGCCCTCCGGTGTCTTTCTTCCTTTCTTTATCAGTTCCCTTTCTGCCCTCCAGTGTCTTTCTTCCTTTCTTTATCAGTTCCCTTTCTACCTTTCGGTGTGTGGGTTCTTTCTTTATCAGTTCCCGTTCTACCTTTCGGTGTGTGGGTTCTTTCTTTATCAGTTCCCTTTCTACCTTTCGGTGTGTGGGTTCTTTCTTTATCAGTTCCCTTTCTACCTTTCGGTGTGTGGGTTCTTTCTTTATCAGTTCCCTTTCTACCTTTCGGTGTATGGGTTCTTTCTTTATCAGTTCCCTTTCTACCTTTCGGTGTGTGGGTTCTTTCTTTCTTTATCAGTTCCCTTTCTACCTTTCGGTGTGTATGTTCTTTCTTTATCAGTTCCCTTTCTACCTTTCGGTGTGTGTGTTCTTTCTTTATCAGTTCCCTTTCTACCTTTCGGTGTGTGTGTTCTTTCTTTATCAGTTCCCTTTCTACCTTTCGGTGTGTGTGTTCTTTCTTTATCAGTACCCTTACTACCCGCCAGCGTATTTCTTCCCTTCTTTATCAGTTCCCTTTCTACCCTCAGGTGTCTTTCTTCCTTTCTTTATCAGTTCCCTTTCTACCTTTCGGTGTGTGTGTTCTTTCTTTATCAGTTCCCTTTCTACCTTGCGGTGTGTGTGTTCTTTCTTTATCAGTTCCCTTTCTACCTTTCGGTGTATGGGTTCTTTCTTTATCAGTTCCCTTTCTACCTTGCGGTGTGTGGGTTCTTTCTTTATCAGTTCCCTTTCTACCTTTCGGTGTGTGGGTTCTTTCTTTATCAGTTCCCTTTCTACCTTTCGGTGTGTGTGTTCTTTCTTTATCAGTTCCCTTTCTACCTTGCGGTGTGTGTGTTCTTTCTTTATCAGTTCCCTTTCTACCTTTCGGTGTGTGGTTCATTTCTTTATCAGTTCCCTTTCTACCTTTCGGTGTGTGGGTCATTTTCTTTATCAGTTCCTCTTTCTACCTTTCGGTGTATGGGTTCATATGCCTGAGATGATCTTTCTCCAGGATGCCCTGTCCTGGCATTTTCTCTTTCCTTCCAAAAATGTTAATTTTTTTTTGCTTAAATGCCTCTTTTATATCTTCTTCCCATTTTCTCCGAGGTCTGCCTTTTGGTCTTTTACCTTGCGAATTAGCATTGTATACTGATTTATCTATTCTATTGTCATTCATTCTATTTACATGCCCAAACCATCTCAATTGATTATGTTTCTATCTTAGCTTTTATGGCATGTGCTTTGGTTTGACCTTTTATTGTGGTGTTTCTGATTTTGTCTCTTTTAGTTTTCCCTACTACTCTTCTTAGATATTTCATTTCAGCTGCCTGTATTCTACTATATCCTCTACTGTCTAAGGTCCAGGTTTCGCTGCCATAGAGGAGAGTAGGACAATAAACTGTGTTGTATACTGCCATTTTGGTTTTTGTTGACAATTCTTGTTTACCTACAAATGCCTTTCCTAGATGGTTATATATTGCACTTGCCTTTTTGATTCTCTGGCTGATTTCTTCTCTTAGTTTTCCCTCTGAGTTGATCATTACTCCTAAGTAATTGTAGCTTTGAACTTGTTCTAAATTCTCCTTGCCCAATTTAAGACTTTGTGTTTTAGCTTCCATAGTTACTAACATTGTTTTGGTTTTCTTTGCATTTACTCTCATTCCTCTTTTATTTAGTTCATTGTTCATAATGTTGATATTCGACTGAAGGTCCCTTTCCGATTTTCCAAACAGAGCTAAATCATCATCAAATGAAAGCATTGATGCATTTACTTGTTTGAGCTTCCACATACCTACATTCATGTTCATAGCAGCATGACTTTGTAATGTATCGTATCAGTGAAGTAGTAGGAAAATAACTTTTAGTGTATCAGTAAAAAAAAATAGGAAAATGAAATGTATTGCATTAGTCAAAAAGTGGGAAAATAGCTTGAATCGTGTCAGTGAAAAAGAAGAAAAATAGCTTGTATCGTATCAGTGAAAAAGAAGAAAAATAGCTTGTATCGTATCAGTGAAAAAGAAGAAAAATAGCTTGTATCGTATCAGTGAAAAAGAAAAAAAATAGCTTGTATCGTATCAGTGAAAAAGAAAAAAAATAGCTTGTATCGTATCAGTGAAAAAGAAAAAAAATAGCTTGTATCGTATCAGTGAAAAAGAAAAAAAATAGCTTGTATCGAATCAATGAAAAAGAAAAAAAATAGCTTGTACCGTATCAGTGAAAAAGAAGAAAAATAGCTTGTATTGTATGAGACAAATAGTAGAAAAATAGCTTGTATCGAATCAGTCAAAGAAAAGAAAAATAGCTTGTATCGTATCGGTAAAAGAGTAGGAAAAAAACCTTGTATTGTATTTGGGAAATAGTAGAAAAAAAGCTTGTATCGTATCAGTCAAAGAGCAGAAAATTAGCTTGTATTGTATTATTGAAATAATGCGAAAATGGCTTGTTTCGTATTAGTGAAATAATAAAAAAAATAGCTTGTATCACAATAGTGAAATAGTAGAAAAACAGCTTGCATTGTATTAGTCAAATAGTAGAAAAACAGCTTGTATTGTATTAGTCAAATAGTAGAAAAATAGCTTGTATCTTATTAGTGAAATAGTAGAAAAATAGCTTGTATTGTATTAGTCAAATAGTAGAAAAATAGCTTGTATCTTATTAGTGAAATAGTAGGAAAATAGCTTGTATTGTATTAGTAAAATAGTAGAAAAATAGTTGTATTCTATCAGCCAAATAGTAGAAAATAAGCCTTATCGTATTAGTCAAATGGTAGGAAAGTAACTTGTATCGTATCGTATTAGTCAAATGGTAGGAAAGTAACTTGTATCGTGTTAGTCAAATGGTAGAAAAGTAACTGGTATTGTGTTAGTCAAATGGTAGAAAAGTAACTTGTATTATGTTAGTCAAATGGTAGAAAAGTAACTGGTATTGTGTTAGTCAAATGGTAGAAAAGTAACTGGTATTGTGTTAGTCAAATGGTAGAAAAGTAACTTGTATTGTGTTAGTCAAATGGTAGAAAAGTAACTTGTATTGTGTTAGTCAAATGGTAGAAAAGTAACTTGTATTGTATTAGGGGAAATATGACAATAAATGACAACTCCACTAATAAAGACAGAACAAACACGTGACGTTTCGAGTATAACCCTTCGTCAGACAACAAACGAGAAATATCTAGAATCTAGATCTAAGTACTACCTTCAGCATCACACAATGTGGTGTCAGAAGAAAGGCATAAAGGAGAAAGAAAGAAAGAAAAAGACAGTGATGATAAGAAACGTAGCAGAGGGGGGTGTGAAGAATGAGCGAGAGTGGAAAGTTCAGATCTAGAATTAAATAAAATATGAAAATAATTAAGTAATAGAAGGTGAGAAGGAAATAGCGAGAATGAGAGAAATATATATATAGAGAGAGCGAAAAAGAAAGAAAAAAGGCAGGAAAGAAAGAAAGGCAGAGAGAGACGTGTGAGTATGGGAAACAAGAACAAAAAAATAGGATAAATGTAAGACTAGATCTATATCTCACTGAGTCTAGAAAGAAGAAATGATAGAGAATGAATGAAAGGAAGTATCAATCAAGGCACAAATTAACACTGAATGTGCGAAATGTATATAAATTACAAATGTATCGATGCAATAAGGGAAGAGAGTAAACATCTTATCTGAAATTTCAAAAAATGTCAGTTAGGACTAGCTGATGCTATCCAAGTTACCGTAGTAGTCAAAGAGTAGAAACATAGCTTGTATCGTATTGGTCAAAGAGTAGAAACATAGCTTGTATCGTATTGGTCAAAGAGTAGAAACATAGCTTGTATCGTATTGGTCAAAGAGTAGAAACATAGCTTGTATCGTATTGGTCAAAGAGTAGAAACATAGCTTGTATCGTATTGATCAAAGAGTAAAAACATAGCTTGTATCGTATTGGTCAAAGAGTAGAAACATAGCTTGTATCGTATTGGTCAAAGAGTAGAAACATAGCTTGTATCGTATTGGTCAAAGAGTAGAAACATAGCTTGTATCGTATTGGTCAAAGAGTAGAAACATAGCTTGTATCGTATTAGTCAAAGAGTAGAAACATAGCTTGTATCGTATTGGTCAAAGAGTAGAAACATAGCTTGTATCGTATTGGTCAAAGAGTAGAAACATAGCTTGTATCGTATTAGTCAAAGAGTAGAAACATAGCTTGTATCGTATTGGTCAAAGAGTAGAAACATAGCTTGTATCGTATTGGTCAAAGAGTAGAAACATAGCTTGTATCGTATTGGTCAAAGAGTAGAAACTTAGCTTGTATCGTATTGGTCAAAGAGTAGAAACTTAGCTTGTATCGTATTGGTCAAAGAGTAGAAACATAGCTTGTATCGTATTGGTCAAAGAGTAGGAGAATAGCTTGTATCGTATTGGTCAAAGAGTAGAAACATAGCTTGTATCGTATTAGTCAAAGAGTAGGAGAATAGCTTGTATCGTATTAGTCAAAGAGTAGGAGAGTAGCTTGTATCGTATTAGTCAAAGAGTAGGAGAATAGCTTGTATCGTATTAGTCAAAGAGTAGGAGAATAGCTTGTATCGTATTAGTCAAAGAGTAGGAGAATAGCTTGTATCGTATTAGTCAAAGAGTAGGAGAGTAGCTTGTATCGTATTAGTCAAAGAGTAGGAGAATAGCTTGTATCGTATTAGTCAAAGAGTAGGAGAATAGCTTGTATCGTATTAGTCAAAGAGTAGGAGAATAGCTTGTATCGTATTAGTCAAAGAGTAGGAGAATAGCTTGTATCGTATTAGTCAAAGAGTAGGAGAATAGCTGGTATTGTATTAGTCAAAGAGTAGGAGAATAGCTTGTATCGTATTAGTCAAATGGTAGGAAAATAGCTTGTATCGTATTAGTCAAAGAGTAGGAGAATAGCTTGTATCGTATCAGTAAAATAATCGGAAAATAGGATGTATCGAATCCGTCAAATAATAGGAGAATAGTTTGTACCGTATCAGTAAATAGTAAGAAAATAGCTTATATGGCATTAGTCAAATGGTAGGAAAATAGCATGTATTGTATCAGTCAAATGGTAGGAAAATAGCATGTATTGTATCAGTCACATGGTAGGAAAATTACTTGTATGGTATCAGTCAAGAAGTACGAAAATAGCATCATGTATCGTATTAGTCAAACAGTAGGAAAACGGTTTATGTCATATCAAACAAGTAGGCCTTTCCGGAAAATAAAGAGACGTCGTTCATGTATTATGTCAGTTAGACAGTACGAAAAATAACATATCGTGCCGTGGTAGTAACAAAAAACATAGGAACATGACAATATCATATACCGGTATGAATCAATTAATTACAATTGGAACATAATGATATGTATCGATTCAATTAAATGAATTGGCAACATAATAATACAAATCAGTCAAATGAAATAAGAAATGAATGTAATTTTATGTGAGTCAGTCAAATATAATAGGAACATGTTAACATGTATAAATCGGAAAAATAAGGTAGAAAAATATTTATCAACTCTAAAATACACACTGTATTATATAAGTACATTAACTGAGAGATTCGGTAGTCCAGAGACAAAGTGTCGGCCTATCAACCAAAAGGCAGTGGGGTCGAGCTCCCCCAAGGTTAAAACATTTTCTAGATTTCTTTTCGTGCAAAACATACCCCCCCCCCCCCCTACCGCGCTGATCCGGGTAGGTGGATCGACCCCTAATCTCATAGGAGACGGACGGTAAAAAGGAGATCCCGTGTGCAGATCACAAAACTCTGTGCACGTTAAAGATCCCTTGGCTGTTTACAGTGCAATCCGGACAAAATTATAAAAAAAAACTACCAAGAACCCCGAGATCACCTTAGTTGTGGATGTGGATAAATCAAATCAAATCAAAGCATTCTGAGAACATAAACTCTGGTTGGGTAAGTAGCCCTGACAGAAAATAACAACCTACTGCCTTGCAGGCTGGTCTTGCATGACCAAAGGCTAAGGGAGTTAACCCTGACAGAAAATAACAACCTGCTGCCTTGCAGGCTGGTCTTGAATGACTAAGGCTAATGGAGTTAACCCTGACAGAAAATAACAAGGCTCTGTAGGGGTCTCAGTGGTAGCCCCACCATCTACCTAGGTACTGTGGGTTGATCCCCTGCTTATCCAAACTAAAACTTATTCAGAGAAATAAATAGAATATACCCGGCTTGACTTTTTCTTTCAAATCTACGAACATGGAAATAAACACAGACTGTGATTTTTGGAACATGTAATATTAGGGGCAATAAATTGAAAAGAGATAGAATTAGTTGAAGAAATGGAAAATTCAATGTAGACATTTTGGCCATTACAGAAACAAAGAAAAAGGACAAGGAAGGAAAATGTAGGACCAAATCACACTTTAATCTTCTCAGGAGTAGGATGTTAACAGATAGAGCTAAAGCAGGAGTAGGCCTTCTAATGCATAAGAGGCAGGAAAATCTACTAGAAAGTTAGAAATTTATAAGCCGATGCTATTGAGATAAATATTAAACCAAAAGGAAAAGAAATTAAATTATTAAGTGCTTTATGGAGCAATTGAAGATGCCACCAAAGAAGAAAGAGATCTCTTGAAAATGATTTACAAATAGCTGCAGAGAATCTTGTACCCGAACAGGAAACTAATGGTTTTAGGAGATTTAAAACGCTAGAGTGGACAACAATGTAGAAACGTCAGGAGGAGTAAAAGATGTAAAGAAGGAGAGACAAATAACTTCTCCAATGTGGAGAGAGACTAATATATTTTTGCCTAAAGAATAACATGAAAATAGCCAACACCTTTTTTCCTCATAAAGATATCCACAAATATACAAGTTTGAATGAAGACAGATGTGAAAAGTCAATCATAGACTACATAATAGTTAGCAGCTCCCTTTTTTACAGTACAATGGATGTAAGCAGGGGAGCTGAGATATTTAGTGATCATCACCTAGTGAATATTATTATTATTATTATTATTATTATTATTATTATTATTATTATTATTATTATTATTATTATTATTATTATTATTATTATTATTATTATTACTATCATCTTTATTATTATTATTGTTATTATTATTATTATTATTATTATTATTATTATCATCGTTATTATTACTATTATTATTATTATTATTATTATTATTATTATTATTATTATTAGTAGTAGTAGTAGTAGTAGTAGTAGTAGTAGTAGTAGTTGTAGTAGTAGTAGTAGTAGTAGTAGTAGTGGTAGTAGTAGTAGTATCATCAACATCATCATCTCATCATTATCATCTTTATCATCATCATTATCATCATCATCGCCATCATCATCGTTGCCGTCATTATCATTATTATTATTATTATTATTATTATTAGTAGTAGTAGTAGTAGTAGTAGTAGTAGTAGTAGTAGTAGTAGTAGTAGTAGTAGTAGTAGTAGTAGTAGTAGTAGTGGTAGTAGTAGTAGTATCATCAACATCATCATCTCATCATTATCATCTTTATCATCATCATTATCATCATCATCGCCATCATCATCGTCGCCGTCATTATCATTATTATTATTATTATTATTATTATTAGTAGTAGTAGTATTATTGTTATCATCATCATTATCATCATTACTGTTATATTGTTGTAGTTCTTGTGGTACTATTATGAAGATAACAAAAAATGACGATAGTGCTGCTGCTGCTGGTGCTGTTGCTGTTGTTCATAATGATGAAGATGATGAAGATTATAATAATGATTGTGATGGCAGTGGTGATAGTGACGATTTCACTCAGATGATAACGACATTTTATTTGAATGAAGTTTACTAGCTGTCCTAATGACTAATATTCTCCTTTTCAGGAATGCACACGCTAGATGGAGCACACTGAGACTTGTGGTGACGAGATCGATGCGATCAGATTTACAGGTAGAACCCAACGACATCACGGCTGGCACTCCCCACAAGGCAGCATGGCCACCGTGGACAAAAATAACAACCCCAACTTATTTAAACAGAATTACAACCCAGTGACATTTCTCAGTGCAATTACACAGTGTACATTTTTGGATTCTTCTTCCCAAAGGCAAGCTCCTCTTCTTTACCACGATAAATCAGGAAACGTCCATGGCAACCACCCATCATCCATACACGTAGATTCACCAGAATCGTACACGCAAAGAAATGACTGCATTTCCCCTTGGATAGGTAGTAACAGTAGCATAGACTACCCCGAAACAAACACGTTAGAAACGCAAGTAGATAAAAACGATAACCAGTTTTACACAAATTCCATCACTGCTTGGCGTGATTCCCCATCGTCACCTGATCAGTTTTCATATTCCGTGTTTTCAATGCCGCCCCCGAGTGCATCAGCGTCACTGCCATTGGTTCCTTCCAGCTGTATGCACGTGGCGTCACATGGCGCTAGGACATCTCTCCACCCAGGTCCCTCGCCATCGCCTCCCAAAGATTTCCCGCCGGCACATGTCACCGACTCGGACAACACGGGTGTGCGTCGCGGTTCTCACATGCACCCAGGCGACACAACAGCTTTCACACTGTCAGCCTTCCACGGTTCCACCTGGCCACCCAACTGTTACGACAGCCAAGACAAGAGCGCAGCTGATGATGAATGGAAGACTAGCGAGTTTTCAGGTTTGTTTCTTTCCAAAGTATACTGCAATACATAGCTCATACCATATAAAATGACTGTTTCTTTCCAAAGTATACTGCAATACATAGCTCATGCCCTATAAATTGGCTGTTTTCTTTCCAAGGTATACTGCAATACCTAGCTCATACCATATAAATTGGCTGTTTCTTTCCAAGGTATACTGCAATACCTAGCTCATACCATATAAATTGGCTGTTTCTTTCCAAAGTATACTGTAATACATAGCTCATACCATATAAATTGACTGTTTCTTTCCAAAGTATACTGTAATACATAGCTCATACCCTATGAATTGACTGTTTCTTTCCAAAGTATACTGTAATACATAGCTCATACCCTATGAATTGACTGTTTCTTTCCAAAGTATACTGTAATACATAGCTCATACCCTATGAATTGACTGTTTCTGTCCAAAGTATACTGTAATACATAGCTCATACCCTATGAATTGACTGTTTCATTCCAAAGTATACTGTAATACACAGCTCATACCCTATGAATTGACTGTTTCTTTCCAAGGTATGCTGTAATACATAGCTCATACCATATGAATTGACTGTTTCTTTCCAAGGTGTACTGTAATACATAGCTCATACCATATGAATTGACTGTTTCTTTCCAAGGTATGCTGTAATACATAGCTCATACCATATGAATTGACTGTTTCTTTCCAAGGTGTACTGTAATACATAGCTCATACCATATAAATTGACTGTTTCTTTCCAAGGTGTACTGTAATACATAGCTCATACCATATAAAGTGACAGTTTCTTTCCAAGGTGTACTGTAATACATAGCTCATACCATATGAATTGACTGTTTCTTTCCAAGGTGTACTGTAATACATAGCTCATACCATATGAATTGACTGTTTCTTTCCAAGGTGTACTGTAATACATAGCTCATACCATATAAAGTGACTGTTTCTTTCCAAGGTGTACCTTAATACATAGCTCATACCACATAAAGTGACTGTTTCTTTCCAAGGTATGCTGTAATACATAGCTCATACCCTATGAATTGACTGTTTCTTTCCAAAGTATACTGTAATACATAGCTCATACCATATAAAGTGACTGTTTCTTTCCAAGGTGTACTGTAATACATAGCTCATACCATATAAAGTGACTGTTTCTTTCCAAGGTATAATGTAATACATAGCTCATACCATATAAAGTGACTGTCTCTTTCCAAAGTATACTGCAATGCATAGCTCATACCATATAAAGTGACTGTTTCTTTCCAAAGTATACTGCAATGCATAGCTCATACCATATAAAGTGACTGTTTCTTTCCAAGATGTACTGTAATACATAGCTCATGCCATATAAATTGACTGTTTTTCCCAAGGTGTACTGTAATACATAGCTCATACCATATAAAGTGACTGTTTCTTTCCAAGGTGTACTGTAATACATAGCTCATACCATATAAAGTGACTGTTTCTTTCCAAGGTGTACTGTAATACATAGCTCATACCATATAAAGTGGCTGTTTTTTTCCAAGGTATATGACGACCAAAAGAAACTAAAAACGTCATATTTGCTTTAAAGTGTTTTTCTTAAAGACACAAGTTTAAGTGTTCAGACTGCAGTAATTAATTGTCAAAAGATAACAAAAGGAAACTTCAAAGTTCTATGCAATCCATAGCGTTTATTCCAATCAAAGAAATGATATCGAGATGGAAAACCATCAGCGTTGATTACAGCTCCCCCCCCCCCCCTGCATTTTAGGCACACAGAGTGTACCAAGTGTTGCATAAAATGTTGAGGAACATTATTTAATGCAGTAATAAATATGTTTGCTCTAAGGCATTAAATATTCGCTGGAGCGAGAAAAAGGGTCTGGATATTCCAAACAGTTTTGTCGTGGAACTCGGTAGTCCAGACACAAGGCGTCGGCCTCTCAACCAAAAGGTAATGGGTTGGAGCCCCGTCGAAGGTTGAAAAAGGTTTTCGATTTTCTTTTTCGAGCGAAATCTACACCCCCCCCCCCCCTGGTCCAGGTAGGTGGATCGACACCTAGTCCCATCGGAGAGGGAAGATAAAAAGGAGGTCCCGTGTACAGATCACAACACTCTGTGTATGTTAAAGATACATTGGCTGTTTACAGAGCAGTCCGGGAAAAATTAAAAATCCTTCGAAAAAACCCCGAGATTATCTTAGTTGTGGACGTGGGTAAATCAAATCAAATCAAATCAAATCAGTCTTGTCCCACAAATAAATGTTTACCAATGTTCAGGTGTGGTCAAGAAAGCAGCCGGCAAAGGATCCATTATGTTTACGTTATTGGTAGCAAAAAAAAATAATTCTGAGCGACTATCGCTCAATGTGTGGTTGTATTCTCTTGCTGGAATATCATAATATGATGCCCGTGTTGATGCAAGACATGGAAGGACTGCCCTGTAAACAGCCAAAGAATATTTAACGTGCACAGAGTGTTGTTATCTGCACACGGGACCTATATTTTATCGTCCGTCTTCGATGAGACTAGGTGTCAATCCACCTACCTCGACCATGGAGGGGGGGGGGGGGTACATTTTGCTCGAAGAAATTCGAGAACATATCTCAACTTTTTGGTTGAGAGGCCGACACCTTGCCTCTGGACGACCGAGTTCCACCTAGTCCCATCGGAGACGGACGATAAAAAGGAGGTCCCGTGTGCATATCACAACACTCTGTGCACGCTAAAGACCCCTTGGCTGTTTACAGGGCAGTCTCGGCAAAATAAAAAATCCTACCAAAAACCTAGAGATCCCATTAGTTGTGGATGGGGGTAAATTCAATCAAATAAAAATTTAAAAAGTCATTTGACAGTTGAAGAGCCTTTGCGTATAATAAAAATAGTAGAAAAAAAAGAATAAATAGTAAAACATATTAGACAGAAGTGTGTTTCATAGATGTGAAAAGTGATTGGTCAGTAGACAAAAAGATGGATGTGTATTTGGTATCAAGTATTAGTTTGATTTTACTCGAATTCAAATAACTAAACCTGTAAACTTACATTCAAATAGCAAAAGAACAGTGAAAATAATTGTCTATTTGTATCATATTTTGTTGTATTCGTGAAAAAACTTTTCATATGAAATTAACATTTTTTTCACCTCGTGATGAAAGTTCTTAAAATACGCATAACGATGTCCTCAAGCGTTTAGGGCTTTTAAAAATACCTCGTGTCTCTTTCAAATTTCAACGTTTAGATTTCTGTAAAGAAGTTGCAGCAGATTTATTAACCTACCGATGTCTTTATCCTTAAACTACAACGTTCTGTGGTTCCCATCGACTGCATCGTCATCCGTAGTTTATCTATAGCCTGATGTTACTTCCTTAACGTTCTTTCGGGAAAGCTCACGATCTGTTGCCATTCACACAGTCTCTGTTGTTGTATTTCGATCTGTTGCCATTCATCCATTATCTGTTGTTGTATTTCGATCTGTTGCCATTCATCCAGCCTCTGTTGTTGTATTTCGA
Organism: Doris montereyensis; assembly: GCA_037039925.1. NCBI lineage: Eukaryota > Metazoa > Mollusca > Gastropoda > Nudibranchia > Dorididae > Doris > Doris montereyensis. Next base: position 7,424 of record JAXRKP010002943.1, on the reverse strand, counting down.
TCTGTTGCCATTCATCCAGCCTCTGTTGTTGTATTTCGATCTGTTGCCATTCATCCAGCCTCTGTTGTTGTATTTCGATCTGTTGCCATTCATCCAGCCTCTGTTGTTGTATTTCGATCTGTTGCCATTCATCCAGCCTCTGTTGTTGTATTTCGATCTGTTGCCATTCATCCAGCCTCTGTTGTTGTATTTCGATCTGTTGCCATTCATCCAGTGTTTGTTGTTGTATTTCGATCTGTTGCCATTCATCCAGTCTGTCTGTTGTTGCCATTCATCCAACCTCTGTTGTTGTATTTCGATCTATTTGCCATTCATCCAGTGTCTGTTGTTGTATTTCGATCTGTTGCCATTCATCCAGCCTCTGTTGTTGTATTTCGATTTGTTGCCATTCATCCAGCCTCTGTTGTTGTATTTCGTTCTGTTGCCATTCATCCAGCCTCTGTTTTTGTATTTCGATCTGTTGCCATTCATCCAGTGTCTGTTGTTGTATTTCGATCTGTTGCCATTCATCCAGTCTGTCTGTTGTATTTCGATCTGTTGCCATTCATCCAGTGTCTGTTGTTGTATTTCGATCTGTTGCCATTCATCCAGTGTCTGTTGTTGTATTTCGATTTGTTGCCATTCATCCAGTGTCTGTTGTTGTATTTCGATCTGTTGCCATTCATCCAGTGTCTGTTGTTGTATTTCATCCAGTCATCTGTTGTTGTATTTCGATCTGTTGCCATTCATCCAGTGTCTGTTGTTGTATTTCGATCTGTTGCCATTCATCCAGCCTCTGTTGTTGTATTTCGATTTGTTGCCATTCATCCAGCCTCTGTTGTTGTATTTCGATTTGTTGCCATTCATCCAGTGTCTGTTGTTGTATTTCGATCCAGTTGCCATTCATCCAGCCTCTGTTGTTGTATTTCGATCTGTTGCCATTCATCCAGTGTCTGTTGTTGTATTTCGATCTGTTGCCATTCATCCAGCCTCTGTTGTTGTATTTCGATCTGTTGCCATTCATCCAGTGTCTGTTGTTGTAAATTTCGATTTGTTGCCATTCATCCAGCCTCTGTTGTTGTATTTCGATCTGTTGCCATTCGATCCAGTGTCTGTTGTTGTATTTCGATTTGTTGCCATTCATCCAGTTCTGATGTTTATTTCGATTTGTTGCCATTCATCCAGCCTCTTTGTTGTATTTCGATTTGCCATTCATCCAGCCTCTGTTGTTGTATTGCGATCTGTTACCATTCATCCAGCCTCTGTTGTTGTATTTCGATCTGTTGCCATTCATCCAGCCTCTGTTGTTGTATTTCGATCTGTTGCCATTCCATCCAGCCTCTGTTGTTGTATTTCGGAGACAGTCTTATATTACATTGTTCCCATCTCCAAGTTGTACATTCTTCCTCTTCTGTTGGCTCCACGTACTCTCTTTATTGATGGTTTTGTTTATATATTACAACACTGTGATTTGACATCAGGGTATCGACGGCTTTGTCTAAAATTACCTCTGTGACTGACATCAAAGTTCTGATGACTTTATCCTAAAATTACATCTCTGCGACTACATCAAGAGGATTTTGATGGCTTTTATGTGCGACGTAACGCTTCTCCTTTGAATAATATAATGCATCCTTCATTATAATAATTATAATGCATCTATATATACATATATATATATATATATATACTATATATACAGAGAGAGAGAGAGAGAGAGAGAGAGAGAGAGAGAGAGAATAGAGAGAGAGAGAGAGAGAGAGAGAGAGAGAGAGAGAGAGAGAGAGAGAGAGAGAGAGAGAGAGAGAGAGAGAGAGAGAGAGAGAGAGAGAGAGAGAGAGAGAGAGAGAGAGAGAGAGAGAGAGAGAGAGAGAGAGAGAGAGAGAGGGACATACAGACAGACAGACAGACAGAGAAAGACAGACCAACAGACAGACAGAGACACAGACATTGAAAATATTACATCGTATAATATGACAGCACTTTCGCATCACTATTCCTAAACACCAGACCAACGTGAGTTTGATGGCGTGGCAAGGCAAGCACCCATGCCACTGGACTACCGGGATGTTCTTGACTGATCTTCAGTGTCTCAGTAGAACATGGCCTCGATGCGAAAGACCTGCGAGCAGAGAATTTCCAGAACGTAACCGGTAGAGCGTTGTGTGAAATGAACAGAAGTGACTTTCTTCAGTTAGAACCCAGATTCGGCGCTTATATGTTTGAACGGATGGAAAAACTGACGCTATACGGCAAGTGATACAATGACGCGATCTGAATTTTTACTCTCAATGATCTTTCAAAGTTTAAAGTATTATTGGAGCAACAATGCATCGAAAAATATCAATAATTTGGGTCAATGTTTAAAGTATTATTGGAGCAACAATGCATCGAAAAATATCAATAATTTGGGTCAGTGTTTAAAGTATTATTGGAGCAACAATGCATCGAAAAATATCAATAATTTGGGTCAGTGTTTAAAGTATTATTGAGCAACAATGCATCGAAAAATATCAATTTGGGTCATCGAAAAAATTATCAATAATTTGGGTCAATGTTTAAAGTATTATTGGAGCAACGGTATTGAAAAGTATAAATAATTTGGGTCAATGTTTAAAGTATTATTGGAGCAACTATGCATTGAAAAGTATAAATAATTGGGTCAGTGTTTAAAGTATTATTGGAGCAGCTATGCATTGAAAAGTATGAATAATTTAGGTCAATGTTTAAAGTATTATTGGAGCAACTATGCATTGAAAAGTATAAATAATTTGGGTCAATGTTTAAAGTATTATTGGAGCAGCTATGCATTGAAAAGTAATGAATAATTTGGGTCAATGTTTAAAGTATTATTGGAGCAACTAAAATTAAAAAATATTTAAAAATTTGAGTTAAAAATAAAAAAGATAAAGTCCGATCGGAAAAATAAAAGATAAAGTATTTAGGAAAATTTGTAAAAATTAAATAAAGTATTTAGGAAAATTAGAGTTAAAAATAAAAAAGATAAAGTATTTAGGAAAATTAGAGTTAAAAAATTGGAAAAAGATAAAGTATTTAATTTTAACTAGATTTCTTCTGTACTTTATCGTTTACATGTCGTATGCATTTTTGTCTTTCATTATTATTGTCAATTGTCATTTTCTGTTATTGCTATTCTAATTCCAATACCAATACTTTGTTTGCTATTGTTGATATCAATCTATGGACTCCCATTTTGTCGAACTGTGAACTCAAAATCATAAAAAGAAACATGAAGTATTTAGTTTTTATCTCGATTTCTGTTATTTTCTATGGTTTTTCTATCTATAATCTCAATTTGGACAATCTATTCTTAGCAATATATATATTTTTAAAATGAAAGTAGACATGAAAGTATGTGACCTTATGTTTTAATTTTTTTTTTCCACTTTTTCTTTTTTAAACCGCAGACAGCGCCTCTCCAGATGTGACATACCAAATTACCAGCACCCAATCACCGGGTACGAACCAGACTCACCAGACCTGACCCATGGACATGGCAAGACACGTCACCACTCTTTCCTGTATTAAAGTCTGAGGATCGAAGTAAATACCATCTTAGGGCGAATTGTGGTTTGAATGACGATGTTACATATTCAAAACAGACTTATTGATTAGCGTAGAATAGTCACCTGACTTTACACCTGAGATGCTTCGTAGATTGTCCTAGTCATGAACTGTTGTTCTCCGCAATTGCACGACGCCAAATGCACGATTCGTCATAATGCACGTTGTTTGTTTTTATGTAAACAATTTTTTGCAACGCTAATCACCCCTCCCACCACTCATAATGCAACAACGACTAACTTGATTTGGCCCAAATTTCAGATTTGTGTTAGTCCATCTTCAATTAGATACTTTTATATAATCAATTTTTGTGATAAACCCTTCTCGTCTCGTCCCAGTGACAAAAATTTGTCACGGATATGGGTTTTTGTGTTTGTGTGTATGTGTGTGTGTGTGTGTGGCATCTAGATCTAGGCTGTGCTCACATACACACAACAATTATGCAACTAGTCCTTCAAATGCATCTTCATCAAAATGCATCTTTATCAAAATCATCTCCGTCAAAATGCACTTTCATCATCTTCAAATGCACTTTCTTCATCTTCATCATGCACTTTCATCAAAATGCATCTTCATCATATTGCACTTTCATCAAAATGCATCTTCATCATATTGCACTTTCATCAAAATGCATCTTCATCATATTGCACTCTTCATCAAATGCATCTTCATCAAAATGCACCTTCATCAAATGCACTCATCAAATGCACGATTTTTCTTGTCACCCGTCGACTGTGTATTTTGGAGGAGACTACTGTATTCCATTCTGTTCTGTTTCTGCTTTAACGACGTTCTTCCATGGCAGAAATGATCTCTGGTTCGAATGTCGCTACGTTCAAACGTTTAAAAAGAAATAAAACTTTTGAAGTATGTTCACAAGTCTGTTTGTAATATTCACAAATACCTGATTTATATTTCATGTAATTCTGAGTTGGTCGTTCGTTGGTAGCCAATGGCTCTGTTGCTGGGCCACTAGAGAGAGTGACCACATTTCGCATGTGGGCTTCCAATCTTTCCAACATCGTTTTTGATTGAGACAATTTTCTACCAAAAATAACGTTGAACTAAGGTTAACTTCACATCCCCCCCCAACCAAGTTTGAGTATGATTTTCATTCAGCTAACACGCCATTTGCAACAGGTTTTGTAATAAAACATTTGGTATAGTATCGTTCATGCCTAGCTACATAATTTCACTATCAAGTACTGAAATCGATCTAATAATCGTCATTGATATCATCGGGGTCATAACATGCCGTATTACAATAAAACTGTTAGTCCTCCAATGTTAGATTGGTCATATCAATGATAAATTTTGTGTTCGATTTTTCTCTTATCGCCAGGCCAGTCGTTCTACAATG
>JAXRKP010002942.1:5000-30275 GCA_037039925.1 Doris montereyensis | reverse complement strand
TAAGGGGTTTGATTTAATTTCGTTGCCAGGATTTTTCCAGCACAAGTCGTGAAGCCCTGAGGAGTTTGATGGGAAGCATCCGCGTGGCGACAAAAACTGGACTGAACAACTGCGTCATGGCGCTGCTGGACAACTTGCGGAGGTACCCACAAGACAAGACATCTGTCTGGAGGTGAGTAAAAGGTCAGAAAGAAAAGTAAAGACATAAACTGGACTGAACAACTGCGTCATGACGCTACTGGACAACTTGCGGAGATACCCGCAAGGCAAGACGTCTGTCTGGAGGTGAGTGAAAAGTCAGAAAGAAAAATAAAGTAAGTTCATTCGAGCCGGCGGCAAATTGGGAAAGTAAGTGACACGGTGGTGGTCCAGAGGTAAGGTGTCTGGCTCTTATCCAAAAGGTCATGGGTTTTGTACCCTGGCAGATTGAAAATTTCTTATCTATTATTGTTGTTGTGTTGGCAAAACCCACTCCCCTGGTCCAGGTAGGTGTGGATTAGCACCTAGCCGTATCAGAAATGGATGATATAAAGGTGATTGTGTGTGCAGCAGATAACTTTGTGCACGTTAAAGATCCATTGGCTGAACTGTTTACAAGGCAGTCTTGGCAAAATTTTAATCAAATTCCTACCGAAAAACCTCCCCAAGACCTTAAAAGTGTTGTAGATGTGGGTAAAAATCAAACTCTTCCCTGAAATAACCGTATGCTCATTGAGTTTTATAAAGTTTTAGTTTACTTGTTGGTGTTTCTTTCTTGGTCTTTTGTCTTGTTCTTGCTTTCGTTGCTCTACCAAAATATGCAGTTGTTTTCCAGATAATTGAACATCTTCCATAAGATTTGCCTCCCCTTTGTTAGTTTAACTCACTCATTGCCATTACTGACAACGTATACCAGGTTCCATTAATAATAGAGTGTTGGCTGTGGGAACTGACTTTCGCATTTTAAAAATTCTAGTTCCTGATACTACCTTTCAGCATCGGCATTTCTCGCATGTGTAGTCGAGAATCATTTGTACGGAGACATGGGATAAGATTATTATCAGGTACTGTCTTTTGCTAGAAATCAAAAGTAGACAGACCTAAAAATTTCAACCCGAAAATTAGCTCTGGTCTAAATCTGCGAGTGAATCTGATTCTGTTACTGTTGTTTTTACATTTAAAATGTTATTATTATTTTTTTTTCATGGTAAGCTGTGCACGTCAAATCGGAAGCAACCACACGGCTCACAGCCTGGCCCTGACCCCTGACCTGTTGTGCCTGCATCCATACTTTGACACACCGGAACCGGACATGGATGATGCAGCTTGTATCCTTGACCCTATTCTGGGGATTGAGGGGCCACCTCCCTAGGCCTCCGTCGTCTTTTTACTTCCAGGTCCATTTATATTTACCCAGAACACACTCACACATACATAGCATTCTAGACTATAGAAACTCTTCTAAATTCTGTTGTGGGCGGGTTGATAGGGGCTGCTGGTAGGTATTACTTCTTTCCTTTCACTCTTTTTTCACTTGTAATGTTTCACCTTGCTGCGTCCTCTAAATTCACCATAAGTAAGTAAGTAAGTAAGTAAAGTTCTGTTAAGGCTTATAGAGCCAGAGCTTATCTGGATTTCTATATCGTGAAGTGGAACAAGTGACAATAATCACCTCCTGGCCAGGACGCTAGTCTGACGCAGTGTTTTTACTCCCAAGGTAGTGTTTGTACCCATTTGCACCTGGGTTGAGTGGGGAAAATACGTGTTAAGTGTCTTTCCCAAGGAACACAGCGTCGGACCTGGCTTTGCTAGGAATAGAACTCGGGACCTCACGATCCCCGGCCCGGCAGCCTAACTGCACGGCCATCGCCGCCACTATTCACCATGAGATCACTACATATTGTGGTGGATGGAGTCGAATTCAAAAGTAGTTCTTACTACACTATCCTTTCACACTTTTTTTTATGCTTCCTCTTTAGTTACCATGAGATCACTGCATATGGGTGATGGGGATAGATTTTGAGGAAATAAGCGAATGAGCCGTAAATCTGCTTGAAAAAAGTTCGCTCCTGAAGTCTCCCTACATTTCAAAATTGTCTTGCACCTAAATGTTGATCACTGACTCGTGGGTTTTAGGCAGGAGATTGGTTGGTTGGTCCTACTTCTTTCCTTGCATTCATTCACCTACGTAGCTGCCAACCAGTTAATAAAAAAACATATTTAGTATGGTTTGTTTTGGCCTTCAATCCTCAAGTCTGTATTTACCTTGAAAAGTATGTATATCACTATATGAGGGTTAACTGTATTTAAAATAATAAAATACACTATATATTTTTTTGGGGTGGGGGGGGGGGGGGCGCTCCTGAAGGGATTTTTTTTGCTTTTTGCTATTGAGTTAGGGTTTTTGATTTTACTATATATATGAGTAACTTTAAAAATGTGGTCATCCTATATCATTAAAAAGTTTGCAGCGTCCTTGGTTGCTAAAGAAACTTCAAGTTAAATTATCGATGTAAGCTTTAAAGACGATTTTATGCTTGACCCAAAAGAAGTCTACTCTAAAGTCACTGAATAAAAAAAAACGTGGATAAAAGGATTGGATTAGAAAGTTGATTGATCAAGCCGATCATTGCAGCTTGGAGGAAATCTTATTTATGAACCTGTCGCGTTTACTCGTTCGGCTTTACTTCCTCCATTCTGTGGGCAGTTGGTTGGCACTACAGGTAGGTAGATTAATTTTCCTTCCCTTCACTCTTTCACCATTTCCTTTTTTTTTTTTTTAAATTTATCTTTCCTCTGAATTCACCCTGAGATCACTGTATATGGTGGATGGGGTAAATTGCAATGAAGCACACACACTTCCATTCTTTAGTATGATTGTCCCTGACCTTTGAAACTGCAGACATCAAGCAGTTCTTGATTTTTAGTAACCAACCTATGTCTGCTCACCCTCCATGGTACCCTTTTCCAAGAACACACCAGATCACCATTATTCCTACCTACTTAGTCTGCCCAGTTTGGTTCCCTTTACTGCTGCAGTTACTAATAGTAAAATGTTACATTACTCTTATTAATTCTCACCTATTCGTGTTTATAGTTAAAAACAATAAATAAATAAGATGTCATAAATGAATTACTTACAGTTACAGTCTTATTATATCACATTTTCTCTTTTGTATCTTACCATATTTTTGTCTTTATTGTGCCAGATCACATTTCTCATATCTTATTTTATCTTCTTTTTTTATTGTAATTTCTTATATTATATGTATCTTTTTCTTATCTTACCATATCTTATCTTATCTTAACATTTAAATTTATCTTATCTTATCTTTATCTTCTTTCAATCTTATCATATCTCATCTTATCTTTATCTCTTTAATCTTAATCTTATCATATCACATCTTTAATCTTGTCATATCACATCTTTATCTTATGGTATCTTGCTATCTCACCTCATGTCATCATCACATGCAATCTCTGCCAGGGTCTAGGAGACATCGGACGACTCCCAGATGGGAACCGTGTCCAAGAAGCCGACACACACAGAGGCGGCTCTGGCCCTGAATGAGCTCATGTTCCGGCTGAGGAGCCGGAGTCGATGGAACCCACCGCCTCCATTCCCGGTCCCTGGAATGCGCCACAGGTAGGCCTAGTTAGATGGCTGGCTGCCTTGCTAGTTGTCAGTAATGTAGACTTGCTATAATTGCTAGTAGACTTGTTGATAGTTTGTCAACTTGCTAGCAATTAGTAGACTTGTTGATAGTTTGTCAACTTGCTAGGCAATTAGTAGACTTGTTGATAGTTTGTCAACTTGCTAGCAATTAGTAGACTTGTTGATAGTTTGTCAACTTGCTAGCAATTAGTAGACTTGTTGATAGTTTGTCAACTTGCTAGCAATTAGTAGACTTGTTGATAGTTTGTCAACCTGTTAGCAATTAGTAGACTTGTTGATAGTTTGTCAATTTGCTAGCAATTAGTAGACTTGTTGATAGTTTGTCAACAGTTGATATAATTTATATGTTTTGGTGTGTGTGTGTGTGTGTGTGTGTGTGTCCCTTTCTCTCTCACCATGTATGTCTGTGTCTGCCTGTCTCTCTGTGGGTGATTTGCAAGTTCTCCTGGTAGGTCCTACCCTTTTCTTTCACTTTTGTGTCTTTTTCACTGTGTGTGTTTGTGTGTGTGTATCCGCCTGTCTGAGTGTCTGTCTGTCTTTCTTTCTCTCTCTTTCCCTCTGTGTCTTACTCTTTGTTTCTCGGCTATGTCTTTGTTTTTCTCTTTCTGTCTCTTTGTCTCTTACTTTTCTTTCTTTCTCTTTTTTTTTTGCTCTTTCTCTATTTCGCTCTGCAAGGGCGGTTGGCTGGTTCTGCTGCTGGTAGGTCCTACTTTTCCTTTCTTTCATGTTGCTGTTTTCTGTTTATTAATTCCCGATGAGATCACTGCATGTAGTGGATGGAGAAACTCCGACGAAGCTCAAACAAAAAATCCAACTAATTCTGTGTTTGCTTTGTTTTCACTTTTCACCCAACGTGTAGAGATTTGGAAACCATCCAAAGCTGGACTCTCGTTTCTCCTGGGCAGATTGCACCTGTATTTTCCTTCAGTCCCAGCTGCTCATGACCAAGGTAGGAATTTATATAGGAAGCCATGAAGTTAAGAGTGGATGTTTCCTAAAGCTAAGACAGGGCTTACACACATGGGCCAAAGGGCACAGTAGTTTCTTAAACTTAAATCTTCATATATCTGTTATTAATTTAACTTTTGAAAATTCCAAAGCGCTAGATTTATACGCAGAAACTATACCACTACCACTTGCAAAAGTCAAAGTTGGCATTTAGATGTAAATATAAGTAATGCTACATTTTGTTGAGACATTATTTTTCTGCTAAAAAAAGAGATATTTTGCAAAGAAAAATTATAAAAGACATGTGTTTGTTAAATATTGTTATTACCTTAAGCTGATTAGGAAGGAAGTAGATGAACTGTTTATGCTAAAACATCCTTAAGCACCCGTCAGTTCAATACTAGACAACTCGTACGTCATCCGTATTTCCACTGTCTGGGTTTGGTGGAAGAGTTGTATTGTAATCACTCAACCTCAATGAGCCAGTAATCTGATCTTTCAGTTTCACTACCGTACTTTCAAATCAAGATTCACGAGCCAGCTAAGTGAAAATCTCATTGTTTCCTTGTCTTTGAGTTTTGAGTAGAATTTTCATTCACCTTAAGCCACCATTCTAGAGAATGTAGACAGAGTATATTTTCAAACAGTTGGCATAGGATTTGTTTTGTGGAAAATACCCATCTGATATCGTGTATCTTTTTATGTAATTGATTATTTTTCACATGGCAAATCCTTTCAAGTGACTTTTTTTTATTTACATTTGCATATCGACCTTTGACCCAGCTCCTAACCCAAGTCAACAACCCTGCCCGGTGTATTTCGATACTGAAACTGCTGCCTCTGCTGTTGATAAGGTAAACTCCTCGGCATCATTTTTTAAAGTCTTTGTTCGTGTTTAAAAAGAAGAAAAAAAATTTCGGGAGAGAATGAGAATGAGAGATGTAGAAAGGTGTCGAGATTGGAATCATCACAGACACAGTGTTTCAATGACTAGCACTTAGCATAGCACGGCCAGAAAATTTCCATGGAGGTTTTTACTTTTTTACTCTTAGGCTACCCAAGGTCTGACCCAGGATTATTATGGTGTGGGTTCCCGAATAAATGGAGGGGTTTCAAAATTTTGTAACCTTTTTATTTATTTATTATTTTCTCTTCATTTTATAACACAGTTTTCAAAAAGAGATCAAACTTTATATTGCCACCAATAAAAATTTGGATGTGTCATTATTTTGAAGCTAAAAATCTTTTGGGGCGGACGCACCATTTACACAATACACAAAAAAGATGTCAGATAATGAAAACAAGGCATAAAGTTAATTTGACTTACCCAGTCTTTTAATTAACTGAACAGAAAATAAACCTAACAGGCTTAAAGCCAAAAAATGTTCAATTACATGGTACTTCTCAAAACAAGCGTTGGGGCAAAGTGGTATGCTGGATGCCGCATAAGTTGATGTTCAAGGGACCTATTAAAAGATTGACTTATGTAAAAAAAAAATGACTTAAGCAATTACTCAGTTACCTCCCCTGACGGAATTTGAGCTTTGCTTAGATCTACCATTAGAAGAAGATGGGACGCCTGTAGGGTACATGTACAAGTCTTAGATTTACCATTAGAAGAAGATGGGACGCCTGTAGGTACATGTACAAGTCTTAGATTTACCATTAGAAGAAGATGGGATCGCCTGTAGTGGTACATGTACAAGTCCTAGATCTACCATTAGAAGAAGATGGGACGCCAGTGGTACATGTACAAGTCCTAGATCTACCATTAGAAGAAGATGGGACGCCTGTGGTACATGTACAAGTCCTAGATTTACCATTAGAAGAAGTTAGGACGCCTGTAGTGGTACATGTACAAGTCCTAGATCTACCATTAGAAGAAGATGAGGACGCCTGTAGTGGTAGATGTACAAGTCCTAGATCTACCATTAGAAGAAGATAGACGCCTGTAGTGGTACATGTACAAGTCCTAGATCTACCATTAGAAGAAGATGGGACGCCTGTAGTGGTACATGTACAAGTCTTAGATCTACCATTAGAAGAAGATGAGTGGTACATGTACCTGATAATGGTGAAGACACATGTACAAGTCTTAGATCTACCATTAGAAGAAGATAGACGCCTGTAGTGGGTACATGTACAAGTCCTAGATCTAGATTTACTATTAGAAGAAGTTAGGACGCCTGTAGTGGTACATGTACAAGTCTTAGATCTACCATTAGAATTACTTCAGATGCAAACACTGAAGCTTTTAAGAGTTTTATATATATATATGCCTTTTGTCACTTTTAATTTTCCAAAGTTGTTAAATTAACATCCTTTTACTGCATTGTTGATTGTTATTGTTTATGCTACACTATTAATGTAAATAATACGAAGGAGCCACAGTGGAGTGAAGTCAAAGGCGATTATGACACAAGTGACAACTCCACTAATAAAGACAGAACAAGATCTAGATTCTAGATATTTCTAGTTTGTTGTCTGATGAAGGGTTATACCCGAAACGTCACATGTTTGTTCTGTCTTTATTAGTGGAGTTGTCACTTATTGTCATATTTCGCCTTAATGTAAAGTGCTTTGGCCTGTTCTTATAAAGGGATTGGGCTATATAAATGCCTTTATTATTATTGTTGTTTTATTATTATTATTATTATTATTATTATTTGTCATTATTTATTACCAATATAACGTCTGTTTTTGTACCTATTTGTCTGTTCGATGTCTACTTCTCTGATACATGTATCTGCTAAGTCTCTGTTTGTCTGTCCGTCTGTGCTTGAATTTCTCTTTCTGTCTCTGTCTCGCCCTCTCTGAGTGTACTTTTCTTAAATTGAGTTTCTGTTTTTTTATATATTATAATATTCAGATACTCGACTACACCACGAAACTGCAGACTCTGTTTTTAGGGCTGTCAAGGGAGGTCATTTGGTCTGTGCGGCAGCTGGAGCTGAAGGCGTGACGTTGCATCTGGCTGTTACCCTGGCTAGGGGTTCACTCGGAGAGAAAATCCGATCTTGTGAGACTTTCAAACTTTTCATCCATTCATTAAAAAAGTAAGTGATTTGACATGATGATAATAATAATAATTAATATGTATGTACGATGAATAATCAATGTTCATGTAAATCAATGTTCATGTAAATCAATGTTCATGTAAATCAATGTTCATGTAAATGTAATGTCATCCGGGTCTTAGAAGTCCAGAGGCAAGGTGTCGGCCTCTCAACCAAAAGCCTCAGCTGGTTGAGAATTTTCTTGATTTTATTCAAGTGAAACCTACCCCATCTACCTACCTAGTCCCATCGGAGTTGCTACCTCTTTCTTTCTTTGTTTTATGTCTTTCACCTCGCTGTTTACTTTTATTTCACTCAGAGACGGGGTAAATTGCCATGACAAACAAACACGAAAATGAGTACCGGTATGTTTCCACACCTACTCACTGTAAAAAAAAGTGTGTTTTTGTGTTTTGACAAATGTACACAACGGAATGTTTCGGCTCTTCGTCTTTTCTACTCAACACTAACACTAACACTTTTCCCTCCCGTTCTCACTATCTATGCCAAGAAAGGTCCTGGGTTTGAATCCTAGGACTATGACAGCTAAGTCCGACGTTGTGTTCCTTGGGAAAGACGTTTTAACTTCAACCCCAAGAAGTGCTACCGGAAGTGACCCTCTTACTTACAGTGAGGGGTTGCCCCAGCCATTTGCATGAAAAAAACGAGTGTGTGCAAAGGGTGAAGCTAGGATTTAGACTTGGTTTGAACAATGATTTCACGTTAACAGATGATAAAAGACATATAAAACATGTACTCTCTGAAAGTTGAAAGAATAATGAATTTATATTGAGATGTTATTGCAACAAAGGAAACTTAAACTAAGGACTAAACAATAGCAGCGATAGCTGTGTAATCAACTTGGGCTTGTACGAAGGCAGTTGAATGGGAAAGCGTCACTTTGATGAATGAGGATAGCGAGGCCACCGGGAAAGCAACAAGTAGTACAAGCTTAAAATAAATTGTGATCTCATTGGCTGTTGTTTAACTATGCACTCAAAGGTCAAACTACGTCATAAATCATTTAAAAAGTAGAAATTTCCATTCAAGAAGCCTAGGTGTCTGGCTCTAAATATAAGGCCTACACGTTTCGAGCCAACCGTAGCACACCCTTAATAAAGGGCCGCGCTCTTCTTTGTTTAACACATTTTCCGACTCCGACCCAGGTGCAAATTAGGACCAACTTGGGAGTAAAACCCTGCATCAGACTGGCGTCCATTCCAGGAGGTGATTATTATCACCTGTTCTGTTCCGCTTCATGCTATAGAAACAGGGATACGCGCTGGTTCTATAATGGCCTTGAAGCTGATGCTCACTGCCACTGCTACGGTGGTGCTCCTCCTTCATTCCTTTCACCGGTCTACGCATATTTTCATCTTGCCGTTTCCTGTTTCCCTGAGATCACCGCATGTGATGGACAGGGTAAACTCCAATGAAACCGAACAAATAAACCAACTGTGTATGTGTGTGCGTTCTGTGCAGGTCGTTAGAAACGGGAGCCCACGCAAGCGGACGCTGTGACCAGGCATCTACTAGCAACCTGTCGCTGATCGACTCGTCTCACCTCCAAAACACGCATTCCGTGGTTCAGACCACCCTGGCTATAATGCGGCCGTGCACTGCTGGTCAACATGGCGGGTGCCAGGAAGGTAACGGCGGAGCTCATCGAACCCACGGAGAATCAGGAGACGGCAATTAAGATGGCCCGACTGACGGCCGGGATTGGCGTGGTGGCCGTGGTGGAGAACATCACCAATGTTAGCGACGTCCGCATTCAGGTGAGAGTGAGAGTGAGAATGAGAGTAGGGCCTGATGTGAAATGATAGATATAAATAAATGGGGCCTGTAATAAGCAGTATAATAATGGCCATATGAATTAATATTATTACGGGTAATTGATATACGACTTTAGGGTTTTGTATAGGCTACTATAAACATTTTTGTCTGAAATTGAATTCCTTTTGGCTTTTTCTTTTTTCATGAAATCATTTGCATTAGAAAATTTTATCGTAAAGCTACTTTTGGTTGCAATTTTTATGTCTGTAGAGCTAGTACTAGTAGTAATAGTAGTTGGAGTAGTAAAGAATAATGTTAGGAAATGATATTAAACTTTTTAAAGCCCCTAGGAACAAAGATGTAGACAAAAACAAACTTCAAAGGAGAAGACCGGGGAAAAATCTTCGAGCCCTAATAATACTAATATAGAATTGAGCCCAGACCTAAGCGACACTCCATCACCTGGCCATGAAAAGAAGGCATACTACTAGCAACCAAGCTTAACTATGTCTATTCCCATGTATTTGTCTTCTTTTGTTCCTATGGGGCGTAATATTAGTTTGTGATAATGTTTTTAATCTTCGGCTTTACATGCCCCTTTCCTCACTGCTTGTCTTTTATAAAACTGTTTGTCGCTGGATAAAAGCGCACTTCATAAAAGCACTCTGCATAAACACACGCCTTCTACATCTGCTGACGGAATTTTTACTATGTAATACTAGTAATAGAAGTGCTCTCAAAAACACATGGTATGCATAAAAGCACGTTTTTCCTGCCCAAAGGGCGTGCTTTTATCCAGTGACTACTGCAGTAGTACTGGTATTGGTACCAGTGCTAGCTAGTAGTCTTATTTCATCTACTGCCTCTTTCTGTGTGGAAGTTGGTGGTTGCTAAAGGATAGGGTCTACTTCTTTCTTTTTCACTCTTCTTTGTCTTTTTCTTTCCTCTTTTAGGGTAGTCGGTAGTCGAAAGGCAAAGTATTGGACTCTAAATCAGAAGGCTGTGGGTTCAAATCCAAGCTCCGACAGTTGAGACATATTTTTTTTATTTCTTTCGAGAAACCTTACACCCCACCCCGATCCAGGTAGGTGGATCGACACCAGTCACATCGGAGTCGGGCAGGGGATAAAAGGAGGTCCCGTGTGCAGATCAGAACACTCTGCACATGTTAAAGTTAAAGATCCCGTTGGCTGTTTTTACAGGGCAGTCCGGGCAAAGTAAAAAAACTTACTAAAAATGAAAACCCCCAAGATCAGCTTCTTAGTCCTAGTTGTAGATGCAGACTAATATATCGAATCAAATAAAAATTCTCATGTCATATATACATCTTACTGCCCTGGGGCCCACTGTATTATAATGGTGATGGGGTGAATTGCAATGAAACAACAACCAACCAACTAACCAACCAACCAACCAACCAACCAAACCTTTCTCCATGAAAATCGACAGGTGAAATACCCGGACCAGCAGAGTCAGATAGTCACCTCCGCCATCTGCCGCCTGGACGCGAGTGAACAGCCTGAGGTACAAGCTGGCTACTGAGGTGGTCATGTCACATGCCTTGTGGTCAGGTACGGTAACGGCTGTTGACTGAACTGTAGTTCTTTGGTTGTCTTAGTCTGTCTCAGTGTCTGTAATGACAGACATTATATTATTAACTCTTGAGTGTTGGCCCTTTTTAAACAAAGCGAAACCCTTGATTGCTAGGCCTTTGTGGCCTGTTTTTTTGTTTTTTTTAAATCTCCTACTAGTACTTATGTGGCGTCGGTGGCAGCAAGTGTTTAGTTTAGGCTGCCGAACTAGGGATCATGAGGCCTTGGGTTCGAATCCTAGCAAAGATAGGTTCGACACTGTGGTCCTTGGGAAACACACTTAACAACATGCATTTCCCACCCCTACCCCACTCGACCCAGGTGCAAATGGGTACACCTACTTGCTTGGGGGAGGAAAATTGCGTCAAACCAGCGTCCTGCCCCCTAATCATCTGTTCCACTTCATATTGGAATAATTGAACAAAAAAGTACTTAGGCCAGGGGAGCCCTTATTGTGCTTATGAAATATCCAAGGCTTATTTATTTATTTTTTGCTGATGCCTACCGATCTTTGTACTGTGGGGGTTTTAACCCTCGAACTGGCCAAACAGCCAATCATCGGCCGTTATGACCTGATCTGTGGTGGTCAATCATCGATCGTGTCTCTTTAAAGCCCCACTAAAAGTGAGACTACGAAAAATATAATACCCAAACTGTAAGATAATAATGATTGATAATGCATACTGCAACTACTTGAACATGCGAATCAATTCAAAAGTACTGAAATAAGGCAGAGATTTCTCAGCTTAGATTTCCACTTTTAGTTGACTTTAGGATGTCAGGTCCAGATAAAGGACCATCTTTCTAGGCCATTTAGCACCAGAAGAAATCTGTTTGATATCTTTACTAATGATTAAAGTGATAGTGACGATAATTTTGATGGGAAATATCACGTCAGGGATGACAGTGGTAGATCAAGTGATGAAGACATAGAGACGGAGCTTATGTGACAATAATCACCTCCTGGCCAGAGGCTAGTCTGACGCAGGTTTTTATTCCCAAGCTAGTGCTTGTACCCATTTGCACCTGGGTTGAGTGGGGAAAAATGAGTGTTATGTATTAACTGTTTTTCTCAAGGAATAGCTTACAACGCCGGACCTCCTGGCTTTGAACCCGGGAGAGCTCATGTTTCCCAGCCCGGCAGCCTAACCACTCAGCCACCGACGCCACACACGTTTTACTTAGGCATACGAAACCATAATGTGGTAGTGTACCACATTGCTTTCCAACGCTACTTTTACTTTCCTAGTCTGAACAGACCTTGCTCACTTTACCCATTACCCTATCGATTCCCTTCAAGGCCCTGAAGGCCTGTAGAGCCGGAACGTAGCCCGGTTTCTGTAGCATAAAGCGGAACAAGTGACAATAACCAACTCCTGGCCAGGACGCTAGTATGACGCATGTTTTTTACTCCCAAGCTAGTGCTTCTACGCATTTGCACCTGGGTAGAGTGGGGGAAATGCGTTTTATGGGGAGTCTTTCCTTGAAACACAACGTCCGACATGGCTTTGCTAGCATTCGAACTGGACCATGATCTCCAGTCCGGCAGCCTAACCGTTCGGCCACCGACGCCACCAAGTCCTATCGTAGACAGAGCATAATCTGGGAGGTCCCGTATGTGCATCTACGCATGTAAAAGAACCCTTGGTGGTTGGAAATCGACCGTTCAGAATCCGACCGCCACCCTGGCAAAGTTTAATTATCGTGTTTAGAAATACCCCAGTACAACCTCTGGTACTCAGACTTTGGACTTATTGACCAGTTCATCACTCTGAATAAACGTAGAAGAGGCAAAGGTCAGAGGGGAAGGAAGGAAGTGTGGCTGGGCATCCATACCTTCCTCAGAATATAAATTAGCCCAGGCGTAGCAGTGACAGTGACAGCAACTGTTACAGGATCGCCGATGTTAACGTAAAAGGCCATGAGATAAAGAATTAAAGTGGAGCTTTTTGAAGTCTCTAACGTCTGAGATAAAGAATTAAAGGAAGCGATAGAAACTACTTAAGATTAGTTTCGCCACTTCCTGCAGTATGATTTTTTTGTTAAAAAGTGGTAAAATCCCTGGGCCAGGTCAACAAGACGGAGTTGATGTCCAACTAGAGTTGAGTTAGTAGTTGTGTATATGTAAGCACAAAATAAATCAAGTAATTTCAACATTTTTACTATTTTATTATATTAAATATTTGTTTCCTTCCCCCGTCTCCCTACACAGAATCGTGCAACGTGGAAATCTCCCTGGTGCTGGAGCCGTACGGTCAGTGGTCGGCAGATCCTGAAAAAGCAAGACATGGTGGAGCTGAGTGAACCCGTCAAGCTGCTGGTCTCCACCAAGGCTTTCAAGAGATAAAATTGCTAACTACCGTACACGCACACTACACACTTGCCCCACATGGTGTCCACTGTCAACTGCAGTGGCGTGCTTGAAATACAGTGGAAACCAATTATAACAGGATCGAATGGGAGGGGGAGAGTGGGAGGCTACTACAGTCCTGTCATAACCAATTCCTGTTATAAGCGGTTTACAAAAGGGAAAATAAGTCAAAAGTCACATTTGGCTAGCTTAGCGCTCTCGATGCATGATGATGTTGATAGGCCTTGCCAGAGAATCGCTCATCATACAATAGTGTTAGCACATCTCGAAGGTCCACCATCATAATGTACTGCTCCTAGATACATACCCTCTTTTAGGCCTAAGCTGAAGGTTGAAACAAAAATTTTCTCGATTTTTTTTCAAGCAAATACTGTGGGCCCACTATACTTCAATAGCAAATACTATTAAAATACCTTGCTGCTAATGCTATTATAAGTGGGCCCACTATACTTCAATAGCAAAAACTATTAAAATACCTTGCTGCTAATGCTATTATAAGTGGGCCCACTATACTTCAATAGCAAATACTATTAAAATACCTTGCTGCTAATGCTATGAAATAGGGTCCTGACGTTTGGCTTGGCCTTAAGTCTAACTGTGGTACCTATGGTCTGGTCACTGCTCATGCTCTAGCCTATGCCACCACAGGTGCAAGTACTGCAAGCACACGTAAAAATTAAAATGCTGAAAATCACACCTGTCTTCAGTGGTAAAATTGATTTATGCGTGAATGAAGACTTTATATGTGAAATTGTGTGAGTATATGAGCATGTTAGTCTCAATTGAATTACCAACACAACGCAAAGGTGGTCCAGACACACCCAAACCCTGTACATAAAAGCATATATATATATATATATATATATATATATATATATATATATATATATATATATATATATATATATATATATATATATATATATATATATATATATATATATTTATTTATATTTATATAGGTGGATACTACACGATGTTTGTTTATCTATCTGTCTGTTTCGAATGAATTAAATGTCAATGGCAGGTTTAATAAGAAAATGCTAGAAATTTCTAAATGTGCAAAGGAAAAAAACATGTGTCTTGCCTTAATGATAATGGTTGATATGACATTTTTTGATGTCCAAATGTATTCATAGGTCTGCACTGCGTTTGAAATTTTTATAGTTATTATTTCAAAATATGTAAAATCCACATGAAGACTGTTTACATTTCAACCCTGTCGTTAAATGCATACATACACTTATAATGACTTTTTTAAAGAAGATGTGGAATGATTCAAACAGAGCAACATGAAGTTAAAACAGTTAATGATGTCGTTTTATTTTGAATGTCAAATGAATAGGGTTGTGTAGAGTTCTTCTTGTACATCATGCTAGATGGCTGTCTCTCTAAATCTAATCTTAATTATATCCTCAATCTTCTTAATCTATCACATGTTTTACATTCTAAAATGTCAATCATAATCATAAGGACAAAACATATCGAAAGCAAACTAACACCTCCTCTCTCGCCTCCCCTCCCTAAAAAATCCTAACGACTATGTAGATCTCTGTATAAAAAATCCCCATCAAATGAATGAAAACCTAGAGAATAAGAAAAACAACCTGAGATACCTCCTCTCCCACAGAGATAATATAAGACAAACAGGGAACTTTAGTTCTCTTGTTAAATGTTAAAAGTAAAAGATATACAATATATTATATTATATATTTATAATTTTACCTGTTAAAAGACATTTTCATTACAGAAATTTGGTTCTAGAATTAGGTAAGGATCTGTGTTGCTATTTTATTCATTTTTTGCATATTAATACTATAATTTATAATACGTCCTTGCAAATGTCTAATGCATCTCTGATGATTCAACAAAAAAAAGTTAAAAAAAAAAGAGTAACGGATACTAGTGACACTTGATAATTATCTCACTAACTGCCATAACAGACCATATGCGGGCTGGGCACTGCCGATGCCAAGACCGACAGGGGTGCGGTCTCATTTTTTCCTATTTATTTCATACATTGACCACAACGTAATCGGCTGCAAGTAATGGCAGGAAGATGAACTCTTCTTCTTCACTATACAATAAAATAAGTTAGTTCCCTTAGCTCAAGTTCGTCTTTTGTAGTGAGAATGTATAGGTCACAGACTTATTTCCGCTGTCAGTGTCTCTCAAGTTAAAATGGCTGGATACTCTAGGCTGCGCATGATCCAATATATCTTCGAAGTCTTAGAAAAATATCAGACAGTGGGATCTTGATCTCGAGAATCAGATAGTGAAAGTGCAATAGAATTTTCAATGGACAGCATCCCAGTTAGTCCTCGGTTGGGAGATGACAGAGACTGATCGGCTTCCAGCCGTGTATCTGTCTAGATCTAGCGCAGTGGACACGGACACTGACATTGACATCAATCAGTTGGCCCCAGCCGTCACCCCAAAAAGGCCCCGCATTTCTAAATCTAGAAAGAGTAATAGATCTAGATCTAGATCTAGACCTAACATTCAAGAAAGATCTATTAGATCTAGATCTACACCATCGGTTAGGCCCATTATATATGATAGTGATGCAAGTGACAGCACAGTGGTTGTGATCATGTTAGTACTTCTACTACTACTAGATCTACGAACCAAACACCACCATTGAATTGGACTCAAAATTTAGAGGATTCTATTCCCCCTTTCACTGGTGAATCTGGACTAAGTTTGATCCTGACACCATGTCAACAATTAGGATATATATTCTCTTTTTATCACAAAATGACATGATCAAACTGTTCAAAGAGACTAACCGCTATGCTAGACAGATCATGGCTCAACGAACTCAAGATGAGTCTTGAAAGAGCACAGTCGACTTCAAGATTGGAAAGCTGTGTTGATATAGAAGGGCTTCCATCTTTTGCTCATCCATATGAGCTATTTATAATATAAGCATCGTCTTGAGGATTACTGGTCCTGCAAAACATAATTCATACAGATTTAGCGAAACATTTTAACAGATTCAGGTCATTCTCTCCATCCATGTTTCACCAATTTTATCCACAATGAGCCTGATACGACCCTCTACATAACGTCCGCCCCTTTTGCTACCACCTGAGGAACACTTTCCCCTGCCCTCTGTGTTCCAGACAAAACATTGCAATTGATGAAGCCATCATGTGTGGGTGGAGAGGCAAGCTAAGGTTCAAAGAATATAAAAGAAAACCGGTTTCAAAGGCATAAAACTTTTAAGTTGATTACACTAATTACAGATAGTGTAAGTGCCTATTTATGGTTTTGAATGTCAAATGCAATGGAGCCTGGTGTGAATGCCTCATGATGTTGCCTTCCTCCAACCTGACAAGGGCTATCATTCACGGATAATTATTAAACGCCATTTCAATCCACCTTGCTGATGGCTGCAAGAAAGAGACACCATGCTCATTGGAACAATTCGACAAAATCGGAAAGAATTCCCTAAGGACCTGGCAAACTCAAAACTTGCTCAGGATGAGCTTTCTTTCAAGGAGACATGTTGCTTACAAAATGGAAGGACAAAAATGTTCTGACAATCACAACCCGGCAGAAAAGTCATAACCACGGATGCTATTCGGGGAAAACAGTACTGTCAGAGATTACTCCAAAATGTCTGGATGTGATCACCTCAATTTCATGCTACGTTCCTCCCCTCAGACCTCAAAAATGGTGGAAGAAACTGTACATTCACCTCTACGTTCTCAGCCTCTCAGGCTCACATCTTGTACAACAAGATCCCTGAAAGGAAGAGGCAATTCAAAGTGCTGCCTTCATTCATTTATCATCAAATTAGGCCAGGAGTTGTATGACAGTTACATGACTAAGAAGACAAGTTGACCCTGAAAAGATCCTCAGCCTCTGCCTCTACTGCCAAATAATCCATCCAACATCAAGAATTTCTCCAACCCTAATATCAGAACAAAAGCAGGGCCTGCTTTAGTGACAGACTGAAGTTAAATTTTGACAAAACCAGCAGTAAAAGAGCAGAGACCAGATACTGGTGTAAACATAGACCCACACTTATATATTTATTGACTTTCACACCAAGACGAATTATATTTGACTGATTTGAGACTCAAAAAACATTGGTGAGAGTGTGAATGAGTGAATTCTAGAATTATTTGGAATACATATTGTTTATTATCATATTCCCAGCATTAATTTTGTGTTTGTTTATTCATAACATGAAATTTATGTTGGTTATTGTTATGCATGCTATGTTCTTGTTGTCTCAAAAAAAAAGTTTTTTCACAAAAATTTATTTTGAATAGCATAAAATGAAAACAATAGATAACTCAAAAATTCTTTGCTCCATAAAAAACATCTCCTGATCATTATACAAACATACATGGCCATAGCTGTAGAAACAAATCATTGGTAATTTTTTTTTAAATACCCCTAAAACCCCGGATCCTCAATTGGATACTGTCCTGACAGTGAGTGAGTTAAATTAATATTTCAAAACCCTATTCAATTCAATTTTTAAAATTCTTTATTGTTGGTAACATTCTACATTAGAAGTGCAGTGTCACTGAAGATCATGAAAAAAAAATGATTTTGGCATATATATAATATAGATACATATATATATATATTAAAAAAGTACAAATATTTGTGACAAAATCTCCGTTATAAGTAAGTCATTTCTTGTATGTCCTTTCTTCATTATCATATCTATATTCATCACTTTCAACTATGGCTGGTGGCACCTTTATCCATAAGAATGAGAAGAATCTAATGCATATATATAATAAATGAAAATGAATGTCATATATATATATATATATAATACGGTGGTATATTGTCGGTGAAACTGTCTAAACGCGCAATTACAAAATATATATGGGCTGGGATATGATATTTGTCCTTCACAAATGACCGAATGTTTGTTTCTTTTGTGACTTTAAAAATACCTTAAACCTTTTACCATTGAAAGGCTCCAGTTACACATGTGATCTAAAACAAAGATTTCCGGTTTTCTTCCGCTTGAAATTGAGAGTCTAAACCTCATAAGTCAAGAAGGAGCAGACCTACTTGTTTAGATCTGTCAAAGTTTAACTGTAACGGTGTTAGTTCTAGTTCGTTGTGCACACAACCGGTTATTTTTATTTGTCCATTTACCACATTCTAAAGACCAGAGTAGTCACTAAATTGCAATCCAAAAACCATAATTTAGTGTTTACAGTCATATTTATTACGTTGTTTTGTTTTTTTGCTTCTTGGGAAAAAATTATGTCAGGGCGGACTTACGTGTTTAGACAGTTTCACCAAACAATATATTTATTTTTATCAATCAATAATTAAAACTAGTCTCTGAACACTAACTGGGGGTAGCTTGTCTTTGACAAAAACTCACTAAACCCAGCTAGCTGTGATTTTGTAAATATGTGGCAGTGGTGCGATGGATGCGACTGGTAGATCAGATCTCATTTCATTCCTGTCACTTTTCCACACATCTTGCTGCTTCCCTCACTTCCTGTGTTAATTCACCCCGAGACCACTGTACTAGACGGCAAACAGCAGAAATTCCAACGAAACAAGAAGCAAAAGCACATATTTAAGCTTAAGAAGCATACTGGTTTGGTGATGATGTATGGAATCGCAGTATGATATTTTTGTCAATTGTAAACCTGAGCTGCCAAGTTGAGAAACGAGAAAAGAGGGACAGACATGGAGATAGGGAAAGGACAGTAAGGAAATTGAGGGACCTTATTTACTGACAACAGCCGCTTCTGCACTGATTTTAAAACTGAGGGCGGCATGACAATAGCTTACTAGTGGGAGGTTGGCGGGACACTGCTGGTAGGTCCTACTTCTTTCTGTTTCCTTTTCATTTATATAAATCTTTCTTCTGGCTATTCCCTAGTCTTATTTACCTGAAATCACCGTATATGGTGGGTCAGATAAGTTTCAATGAAACAAAAACAAAAAACAAAACTATCAAAAGAAAGTCCAGTACCATACACTACACAATGCAGCCAGAATGTATGGGCTGTGGGCAGTAAACTTAAAACTTGAGAATAGAATACATCAGTGTTTGGTGACTCTGGTGGTACTACTACTACTACTACTACTATCACTGAGTGGTGGGGCTCCCACTGATTGATACACAGGATACGAGTCCACGTCACGTCTAGCCAGAAGTAGAACGGAAGAAGGGCGTAAAAGAGTTCAGGGAATCAAACCAAGAACCAACATCACAGCAAGTTCACCAGTGTCACGAATCTTGTTTTTCAACTCTGTGAGCTTTTAGGCTTGACTCATCTCCTGATCGCCTGGCGAAAGATGAGAAAAACATGAAAAAGAAAGTTGAAAGATCTGTACATGTAACTATAATTAATTGTTGGTTAAATGTTGCTAATTTCATCTACAAATTACAAAAAGCACAAAACAAGCAGCCAATGGATTACAATCACAGTTGACTTGTTAAGTGAAGTCGGTGGTAATGATCTTTCGGATGTTCATGCAAAAACCTTGTTATGCAGCCTCCCGTTATACCGCCAGCTTTTCACCGTTTATACGGATCTGACACTGTGACACTATATACAAACACAAAGAAATAACTTGTTATATCGCCATGCGCCGATGATTTGACATTTTTAAACGTTCCTTAAGTAACTATTGTAAAATACTACTCGTTACACCACCACCATGCATCACCATCCCCTTCACCCAAAGTGATGATGTAGCGGGTAGAAGTAAAATCTAGTTTGGCATCCTGTCTGGATCACGGGAGTCAAACACTCTACAAACGTACAAGCATGACTGCTAACTGTTATGTGTGTCTTAGTACATGTCACTCCCACAACTGACAGAAACAACACAGACAACTGACAATGAGACTAGTGACTACATAGGCTTGGTCTTTATGAGAATATAAGAGCACTGAGTTTGGACACAACCATTGTTGTCACTGTAGGTAGGGCAAGTTAGGTTTAGGTCAGCCGAGTGAAGAGTGGGCGAAAGAGGCCATTGGCATATATGCCCTATCCTGAGCCTATTATTATAACTGGGTGGCTTACTCAGATCGCGTCATCTGACAATAGCTTGGCAGGTGGCGTCGCTGAGGCGGCTATAAATTGGTTACAAAATCAAGGGGTGAGAATAAAGCTTCACAGCAGCGTCATGACCTAGGTGTTCATTTTGAGTTAGGGGTGTTTCTGTCAATGTGTTTTTCTATACTCATACGTCGATGGCCGAGAGGTTAGGCTGCTGGACTGGGATCACGAGGTCCCGATTTGAATCATAGCAAAACCAGGTCTGACATTGTGTTCCATGGAAAAGACACTAAACACGCATTTCCCCCTCTACCCAGGTGTAAATGGGTACCTAACACTAGCTGGAAGTAAAAACCTGCGTCAGACCAGCGTCCTGGCCAGAGGTGATTGTTGTCACCTGTTTCACTTTACGCTATATAAACCGGGATAAGCTCGACTCTATGGGCCTTACGGGTTTGGAGGAACTTTACTTATAAGAGACCAGGTGATCCTTTTATTACGAAACACTTCTACAATAGCCTTTTCACACATGCAGTAGGTCCACATTGTCTTGTCAGTGATCCTTTAATCTTACTCGATTAGTCAAACATTGATTATCTCCCTCATTGTAATACTAAAGTGCATTTTCCTTAAACATTGATTCCTTTGGCACAACAGTTGGCGGCATAACGAGGTTTGAGTGTATTATATCTTATTTTTAAAAACTGGAATGCAAATGTCATTGTTATATATCATTATCATCACTGCCTGTCGTTATCGGAAGATGGGACATATGACAACTTTTGAGTAAAGAGAAACTAAAACAAAATATGATACAATGGAACTTGAAAGTAGCAATATCGCCAGGATTGACCAAAAAATCTCGCTTAATCAGAGTTCCTGCTATTTTTCAGGTACTGTGCACTTAAACACCTGAACCTTCAGCTGCCTACAATTGTTGGCACGTATATATGTCCCGTTGATTATCTGCTTGTTTCTTATTTTTCTTTCAAATAGCACACAATATTTTCTGTTTATTATTTAAGATATCGACCGTATAGGTGGTCCGTACCAAGATGCCTCAGCTACCTTCCCCTCACTTTTCATTCCTTTCACTGCGTTGTCATCACTTAGCAACACTGACTACAGAAATCACCGACACACTTGACACACGGAGAGCGAAATGAAAGAGTGAGAGTCGTGAAGCAATGCCATTATTAATCTGAACAAGCTCCCTCGCTGTCATCAATTCATACAGTGAGCGCTAGGTAGAATGTGCTACATGTACACAAACCCACCGAGTGACAGTCCATACTGGTACATGATGACAAGATCAGATGACATATGAACAGATCTAGTCATTTCTGTCCATACGTGTTACTAAACTTACCTAGGCCGCTGCCCCATCTGGGACAAAGGCCATCCACTGATGCCCCTTCTGGGACATATGCCATCCACAAGTGCCCCTTCTGAGACATAGGGCATCCACAAGTGCCCCTTCTGGGACATAGGCCATCCACAAGTGCCCCTTCTGGGACATAGGCCATCCACAAGTGCCCCTTCTGGGACATAAGCCATCCACAAGTGCCCCTTCTGGGACATAGGCCATCCACGAGTGCCCCTTCTAGGGCGTGGGCCATCCACAAGTGCCCCTTCTAGGGCGTAGGCCATCCCACAAGTGCCCTTTCTGAGACATAGGCCATCCACAAGTGCCCCTTCTGAGACATAGGCCATGCACAAGTGCCCCTTCTGGACGTAGGCCATCCCCAAAGTGCCCCTTCTGGGGCGTGGGCCATCCCTAAGTGCCCTCCATTTTCCACGGTCCTTGGCTATCTTTTCTAGCTCTTGCCAGCTGTGTCTGCCTCAAAAAGTCCTTAAGCCAAGTGTTTGGTGGTCTGTCTCTCATTCTTTTACCCTCAGTTCCAGGATCAGGGCATGCCCTAGCCCGCAGTGTTTTGTTTGGGCTTTTCTCAGTGTGTGACCTATGCCCCGCATCTTCTCTCTTGAATATCTTCTTCAACCGGGAGTTTCTTTCCCAAGGTCCTTGTTGCTGATGGTGTCGGCCAGAATATTCGGAGGATCTTTCGTAAGCAGCTGTTAATAAATGTCTGGAGTTTCCCTATGGTGGTCTTTGTTATTCTCCAGGTCTCAGCTCCATACAACAGGACAGATTTGGTGTTAAGATTAAAGAGGCGGCTTTTGGTTTTGTGGATATTATTCCAGGACCTCCAGATATGGGCTTTTTATTTCTAGTAAATTTTGTTTTTTGATATATGCGATTGCCTCTTTACAGGTGTTATTTATTTTTACATTAATAGAGTTAGACTTAGATGAGAAAGAAGATCTCGGGTTAGCTTTCTTTTGATGCATCAACGAAGGTATTTATATTGACTTAGAGAAGGGGGAAAACCTGGGATTGAAATCAATCGCACTTTTCCTGAGCTTGTTATATCAAAGCTCATTACTTTCAAATTACACTGTGTAACTTGAGGGAAACATTTACTGTCGCGGATAGATCAGTGAAGGTACAGTGGTTCCGCCTAAGAGATTGGTCTTTGTGTGACAACAAATAACGACCTGTTAATAAATGCTCTCTCTTAGTCTTAGGCGAATACTGAATGAGGTGAATGCATGGGGGAAGTAGTCTAGATCAGTGCTTCTGAAAACTGTCTATATATAATATATGTGATGTGGCGGACAGGCAGTTTTTTCTCCCAATGTGCCAGGGACAGGTCAGTGAAACAAAGCCATTTCAGCATAGTACAAAATCGGACAAATCTTTTACCGTTGGCAGGCAGTGGTTCGCATGGGTGTCCCCACTTTGAGTAGCACTGGCTTAGATTTAATCATTTAAACGTAACCTTTACCAGTCAGACACTTAAGGCCTAGATCTCAGACTCAAAACAAGAGGAGGAGGATGAATTTATTAATTAGGAAGAATGAAGAAGTGTACATTCTTCTTCTCTTTTTCCACTGATCACTAGGTACCCGTTGCATCAGACAAAAAAGGCCTAAAAAGCTCAGTTTTAATCCAGTTTGTCATTGAATTAGATCTAGAATCGGCAGCAATCGCACTTTTAGCAGCCAGGCGGCATCAAACTGAAAACAGTTAAACAATGTTCGCAATGTATCGCTGACCTGGCCCACTACAAAAAAAACATACACTGCACGATCACGCTTTCACTCGCCAACTCAGGCCGACTGACCGTGATGTTGCCTAGCCTACTGTGATGATGGTCGATATCCTCTCCTCCCATTTCTCACAAGCCTCTGTGACAAGTCTGACATGACTTTAAGGACATTTGGCGGTGCTGAAGTTTGATTACTTTCTCACCACTCAGCGAGGCCTACCCTACATCTATGTTCTGTTGTCCCATCTCCTCTAGGCCTAACTCCGGAATGAGAGATAAATTCTTTATTACATTTTCATCGCTTATCCTGAGAGAGAGTTGGGATTCATTAGTGTAGTAGAAACAGTATACCCATGTTGATATTTTATAAAATACTCCTTGTTGTCTGTCTTCTTAATTTTCAAAATAGTTCACCAACTCAATTCTTGTTTCCTGATGGCGGGGGACTAATAATAATTTCCAGTTTCATCATCTTCATGAGGAAAATGCTGTGCATTAAAGCAAACAACAGTGAAAAGCACAGCTCTCGTGTTTCCAAGTCGTCTTTGCAAAAGTCAGTTGTCTCTCTATCATTATTCCCTTTAACACAGCCGCAGTGTATTTTCCACTGTTGTGCATATGGTCCAGCAGTGCTAATCAGGGAGTCATAATAGGAAGATAAATGACTTGGAACACATTATGACATCGATCTACACGTAGAGGAAAGCGGCACGGAAGTTAAATCAAGGTTTGTAATTGGGTTTGGTAATTTGTGTTTGGTGTGCCCTAGAATGTTGTCCTTTATCAGTGTATAACATTCATATCCAAGTGACCATTCGTTATTAATAATGAGTACTTGAGAGCGAAAAAATACTATATTCGTCATTAGTATCGGATGTATTGCTTGATTACGGATTACAAATCGAGTAGCGTTTCGGCACTCAATGGTATTCTAGAACGTTCTCATGTTTAAAACATGTCATTGACTCATTTCATTGTTCTTAGCGTCATTGATTGCCAAGCTGACCGCTCCACCTGTAAAAATGTCTGTGAACCTTGTTGAGCTCAACTTTTTGACTCATATCACGAAATAAAAAGAAACTTGAGAACAAAAAAAAATGTTCTTTACACACGTAGATCTAGACCCAATCGTGACACAAGACCTAGAAAGAAAGAAAGGAGAGAGACTGAGAGAGAGAGGGAGGGAGGGAGGGAGGGAAGGAGGGAGAGAGAGAGAGAGAGAGAGAGAGAGAGAGAGAGAGAGAGAGGACAAGACGAAGAAAGAGAGAAGTCGGAGAGAGACAAACAAATACGACATAAAGACTGGTCGTGAGAGATCATGTTGATCAAATCATGCATGCCAAATCTAGACCTAATATTGAATCATGAATTGTTCCCATCAACCAGATTCATCTGTAATTTTTCAATTCACCAAGAGGAAAATAATGAAACTATCAAATAGTAACAACAGGGTATTATCATTAGATGTTTAAATTTAAATAAAAATTCTCATTATAAAGCCTATTTCCTAATTTAACTGGGATCATGCTGAGGACCATCATTCATCATACGACAAATGGGTGAACTGCATGAGTGACGAGCACCTTCCACCCTTAACGATGAAAAATGGCGATGTCCATCCGTCATTCATGACAAATCATGCTGGGTTTCATATGCTTCTAATTCTAGTTCACATCAGTTTTGGCAATTTTGGCGGTGTTTGATCTTTTTCTAGCCGTAGTGCATTACACTCGCATACTATTGATGACATATAAGAC
>JAXRKP010002941.1:12324-24824 GCA_037039925.1 Doris montereyensis | reverse complement strand
TATCATGGGTGATGAAATTATGTTGTTTGTACTATTGATGATGTTTTTATTTTTTATAGTTGTTGGAGTTATCGTAGGTTTGGTTGTCAGGGCTGTTGCAACTTTTGCTTCCGCGGCCATTTTTAGAAAATATTTCCCAATTTGTTGGTGGCGTTCATCATGATAGCAAAGGTCCGATTTTCTTGATCGTTTTACTGTTGCTCTTGTTGTTGCTGTTTCTCTGTTGCCGTTAGTGTTGTCATTGTTGTTGTTGTTGTTTTTGTTGTGGTTGTTGGGTTTATTTTTGTTGTTAGTATCGTTGATAAAATGGTTTTTGGAAGGAGAATCAGATGACACCTGAATGTCTATGTTCAACATTTTAATAACAGATAACCCAGACAGAGAACCTGGGCTCTATTCCTTAAAGGAGGGGGTGGGCGTGAGGTGGAGGGGGTTCTGGAAATGCCGTTTTTGCAGAAAAGGGGACAAATCTAGTCTATCATACTAGTTGATAGAGTAGTTCATTCCTGTCATAATGATATCATAAAAGAAGCTCAGTAAAAACGATACAGGCCTATCTTTCAACACAGCAATTATGCGATAAAAAGCCAGAAATATTATTTAAAGTACGGCATGTTGGAATTCATTTTGATCGTCACAATAAACGCTATCCAAATCAAAATATATTTCAGGATTTATTGTGAATATCGCCTGAGATTGTCCGGAAAATACGAAACATATTCCGAGCACCTATTATCAAAAGACACCATCTCAAAATGAGTAAAAGGTGCTGGTGCACTTGAAACAGTGCCAATAAGAAGTAGTTGAGAGCCTTTCAAGGTTTTATGCTGTTTCAAAGCATTATCTTACTCTTTTCTTAGGTTTATGAGAGAAAACCTTTTTGTTCCTATCTACTTTTATTTTATTTATTTCTCAACGTATCTTCATGAAATTTGGTGTAAATGATGAGTGTGGAAAAAAAAAAAAGAAATGCTTAAATGATTTTTTTTATATGTATTATAGTTTTATAAAAATTGAATTTTCCGTACAATATTTTTGTACATTTTTGGTTGTTCCCATATGCTATTTTCAAAAATTCAGAAAATCAAAACTTACCAATGAAAAAAAACTAAAATGTGATCAAATTTAGATATTGTATCAAATACGATGTGTGCCAAATTTGAAAGAAATTGGTTGAAAAATGAAAAAAATGTATCGATATTGAAATGATAAAATTTGGGGGCAAAATCCAAGATGGCCGCCGTTTCCATGGCAACCGAAAGCGGCATAAAAAACGACATATTTCAATTCAGTACACCATGCCCATAACACCTATACATAAGGTAAATTGATGAGAACAAACAGGAAACTATTCACTCCAGTAACCGTCACCCACCCTCCTTAATTAGCCCGCTCCCAACAATTATAGGTATGGCGTAATGTACAACTCGAAATCAGGAAACCAAAAATCCCACGACGATTTCATTATTGAAAGAGATTAACGAATTAAATAAAAGTACAACTAAGCCAGGCCCGACGGTGTGTCCCTTGTGAAAGACACTTAACACGGATTTTCCTACTCGATGCAAGTTCAAAATGGGTACAAGCACTAACTTGGGAGGAAAAACCTGCTTCAGACTAGCGTCCTGTCCAAGAGGTTATTATTATCACATGTTCATTTTCACACTATAAATACCGGGATAAGCTTCGGCGTTATGGGCCGTAATGACCTTGAAGGAACTTTACTTTTACAACTCTGACTTACGATCATGTTGTCTTTAATGACATTGATGTTACGACGGTATAAATAGAGCATAGTAAGGCAATGCACTCTAGATTTATATGTTGATGTAGACAATCTAGTAACACCAAGGCTCGATTAATAATTTCAACAAGTCTATTTATTATACTAATAGTCCATAATGAATGAATGAATGAAGCAAGTACAAATATATCCAATGGAAGCTGGTATAACACGAAGGTAGAATCAACACTACGTTCTTGTACTCTCCCTAATCGTGGAGAACTGCCCTATTTGTCCTAGAAACTAAGAAATATTTAGAATCAGAAATTTCCAAAATAGTCAAACAATCGACAAAGTTCGACCTAGTTCCACAAACTACTCTCGCCTTTCATATACAACGAATCGATACTAGGGCACTCCAAAAGCAATACGTCACAAACTCACTAGGGGTTTTAATCACACTAAGATCGATTACGTCATATGTTTTCCTTTACTACGGGAAATTCCCTTCAGAACTGCAAGTAACTATGTTAGATACATATTTTGAACATTGTTTTTCTTCAACAGTAGGGAAGGTGGCCAGTGGTTATGCTGCCACATTTGGTATCATGAGAATCCTGGTTCAAATCCCGACAGAGCTAGGCCCAACGTTGTGCTCCTCGAGAAAACCATCCAGCATGCACCATCACCCTCACCCACCTCCCCCCCCAACTGTCTCCACTCACTCGACACAGGGGCATATAGGTACAGGCATTAGCTTGGGAGTAAAGGAAACTTGCGTCATATTAGCTTCCTGTCCAGGAAGTTGATTATCATCACCTGTTCCGCTTCACGCTATAGAAAAGCGGGATAACCTGCGGCTCTATGGATCGTAATGAACCGTAAAGGGAACTTTGTTTACTTATAACTTGGGTTTTGTTTCCTTTCTTTCAGGAGACCCTGATATCATCGGCACCACCAACAGGTGTAGTGCCAAGCGACGCCATGCCACCCCCGCAGCCTCCTCTGCGATGCCATCTGAAGCTGCAGCACTCATGAAGACAGACATGTCAATGAGGAACCTCAACAGCGTGGTGGCCCTGACAGACAGCCACGCTGCCAACACCAACGGCTGGAGTTCTCCTCAACCACAACAACGTGGCCATTAATAAAGGTTAGTAGAATAAATACGTTTGTATACATATTGAATGATTTTAACAGTACGCTATTTATTCAGGTAACAGTGGCGTCCGCGGGCGAGCAGGTAGGCTCTGCAGGACTGGGGATCTTGCGATCCCTCGTTCAATCCATGAATGCAAGGCTAGGTCCGAAGTTGTGTTCCTTTAGAAGACACCTAACGTGTACCTCCCCCTCACTCAGCAGATGCAAATTATGATGACAAAGGCTAGCTTGGGATTGAAGCCCTGCGTCAAACTTGTGTCCTGGCTTGAAGGTGATTATTCTCATGTTCCTTCAATCTATTGAAACAAGGATAAGCTCCGGCTCTATGGGCCGTAACAGCCTTGAAGGAATCATTTCTTCTTATATATTACGAAAGGTACTTCACTCTACTTTCTTTACCTGACTCAGGTGTGAATGAGTAACCAGCTCTTGGTAAAGAATGATTTTGTCCAATGTTAGTACAAACCGCCTAACAGGTTTGAGCACTATATGTCTCCCCAGGTAGTTGAATAGGGCTTTAAATTAAATAGCCTGCTGGGGAGTAAATGATGTACAGTCGGTGAGCCTGCACTTGTACGAGGATACGGACTATAAATCCAACTTTATCTTTTTATCTTCTACATTGTACTTCTATTGCGTGTTCTTTTGCTTCTAAACACCAACGGAGTCACAGTGAGTGGAATGTAGTCAAAGTGATATATTGTCATGTTGCTAAGAGGAAACTTCACTAAAAGAAGACATGACACACGGGTGCCATTTCGGACATAACCTCTGGTCAGACATGATAGAAGATAGATTTACAGTCCATTTCCCCACACAAGTGCAGGCTCACAGAAGGTTATCATTTATCCCCCAAGTAAGCAATTTCATTCAAAGTCGTTCTCAACTCCCTTGGGACCATACAGTACAACATCCTGTGAGGCATTTCGTGCTAACAGCCTGACACTATTTTCATCTGCCTCTATAACTGGACATTCATTCACACTTGATTCAACGGAGGAAAGTAAAGGAAGTTTATTTCCTAAGACTACAACGTTTGAGGAAAACACGATACCCTAAATGGTCTACCATAACCCAACATACTCTAGATCCATGTTCGACATTTCACATGCTGCGCAATGAAGGAAGAAATGTAGCATAAAATTGTTGAAAGACATTACGTGTCCCTTCTTATTGCATTAGGTCATTAGGTCATTAGGTGTGCCTTATTATTTAATTAGGTCATTAGGTGTGCCTTATTATTTAATTAGGTCATTAGGTGTACTTATTATTTAATTAGGTCATTAGGTGTGCCTTATTATTTAATTAGGTCATTAGGTGTGCATTATTATTTAATTAGGTCATTAGGTGTGCCTTATTATTTAATTAGGTCATTAGGTGTGCCTTATTATTTAATTAGGTCATTAGGTGTGCCTTATTATTTGATTATGTCATTAGGTGTGCCTTATTATTTAATTAGGTCATTAGGTGTACCTTATTATTTAATTATGTCATTAGGTGTGCCTTATTAGTTAATTAAGTCATTAGGTGTGCCTTATTATTTAATTAGGTCATTAGGTGTGCCTTATTATTTAATTAGGTCATTAGGTGTGCCTTATTATTTAATTAGGTCATTAGGTGTGCCTTATTATTTAATTAGGTCATTAGGTGTGCCTTATTATTTAATTATGTCATTAGGTGTGCCTTAGTATTTAATTAGGTCATTAGGTGTGCCTTATTATTTAATTAGGTCATTAGGCGTGCCTTATTATTTAATTAGGTCATTAGGTGTGCCTTATTATTAAATTAGGTCATTAGGTGTGCCTTATTATTTAATTAGGTCATTAGGTGTGCCTTATTATTTAATTAGGTCATTATGTGTGCCTTATTATTTAATTAGGTCATTATGTGTGCCTTATTATTTAATTAGGTCATTAGGTGTGCCTTATTATTTAATTAGGTCATTAGGTGTGCCTTATTATTTAATTATGTCATTAGGTGTGCCTTATTATTTAATTAGGTCATTAGGTGTGCCTTATTCTTTAATTAGGTCATTAGGTGTGCCTTATCATTTGATTATGTCATTAGGTGTGCCTTATTATTTAATTATGTCATTAGGTATGCCTTATCATTTGATTATGTCATTAGGTGTGTCTTATCATTTAATTATGTCATTAGGTGTGCCTTATTATTTGATTATGTCATTAGGTGTGCCGTATCATTTGATTATGTCATTAGGTGTGCCTTATCATTTGATTATGCCATTAGGTGTGTCTGATCATTTAATTATGTCATTAGGTGTGTCTTATTATTTGATTATGTCAGTAGGTGTGCCTTATCATTTGATTATGTCATTAGGTGTGTCTTATTATTTTATTATGTCATCGGTTAAACTGTATATGGGCATAAGTCCGCATCACGTAATTTTTCAGATGAAGCAAAGAACGTCATAAATAATCGAACACTATTCTATACTTTTTGGAAGAAAAGTGGAAATCTTTGACGAGATCATGAGCTTAAAAATGAGCATTTATATTTGTTTAGGGCCTTACTATTCATAAGGACACAAAAGAAACATGCGTTTGATCATTTTAAACCCATATATATCGTGGACAGGCGTTTAGACAGTTTCACCGATAAATAAAGTTCCTGTTTACAACATTTCACATTTTAGAAAAGTCTTGTGACCATAAATAACTGTGCCAACCAACGTTTTGCTGGGGTTTTTTTTCATATTTGTTTTGTTTGCTGATTAGCTTTAAAGTAAAACATTATGTAACACGTCTTGTATTGTAGAAGGAGGTTTCTAAAGGTTTATTTTATCTATATATTTATGCTTGTCTATTGCAGAGTTTCCTACTGCCGATCAACTTACATTATATAGATCATGAAGCCTTGTTTTCGAAAAGACCCATACTATATCGTGTAAAACGAAAATGAATAATAGTAACGATTATAAATGCTTTGTTCTGAAACAATTGAATCCATAATTTTTAAAAAATGTATATATATAATGCTCTATCGAAAGCTAAGAACAGATAACATATTTTCCTTTGTACCTGAAATGTAAATATTGTCTCTTATCAGCATCGTCTTCACTGACTCCAGCACATGAAGAAAGAATTAACCGCCTGATCAAAGAAATGGCGGTAGATATATTGACCAACCGAATCAAACTCTCTCAGATGGGAGGAAGAACTCGTGGCTTCAACCCTGTGCTGGCGACTCAGCTTGTCTCCCTTGTTAGGGGGTACTGTGCCTAAAAACAAACCGGCACTCACAAACCAAGCGCCTCTCGTTGCCCACGCTCCGACCGCCCACTCTCCGACTGCCCACTCCCCTACAGCACATGCTCCTATTGCCCATTCTTTTACCGTCCAGATTCCTGAGGAAAACTCACCTACTGTCAACTTTCCTACCCCCAACGCTCCAACCGCCCATATTCCTATTGCAAACTCTCCTACCGCCGTCAACTCTCCAAATGCCCACTCTCCTATTGCTAACTCTTCTACACGCCTGGTTTTGGTTGCCAACTCTCCAACTGGCCATTCTTCAGTTGCCAACTCTCCTACTGTCCATTATCCTACTGCCAACTCTCCTATCGCCCTATCTCCCATCGCCCACTCTCCTACTGCCCACTCTCCCATCACAATTCTTCTACTGCCACTCTCCCCTTCCCCCACTCTCCATCGCCAATTCTCCTACTGCCTACTCTCCCTTCCCCCACTCTCCCATCGCCAATTCTCCTGCTGCCCACTCTCCTTTCCCCCACTCTCCCATCGCCAATTCTCCTACTGTCCACCTCCCTTCCCCACTCTCCATCGCCAATTCTCCTACTGCCCACTCTCCAATCTCGCTCTCTCCTATTGCCCACTCTCCTACTGCCCACTCTCCAATCGCCCACTCTCCTACTGCCCAAATTCCCACAGCCCAGATTCCCACAGCCCACTCTCCAATCGCCCACTCTCCTATCACCCATTCTGACACAGCTCAATCTCCAATAGCCGTACCCCCTAGCCCGATTGTAAATATTCCGAGTGCAGGAATACCTCTCACTTTCAATGTGATCAACAATAGACCGACTTCAAGAATAACCATCAAAGGTACATCATTAAATGTTTTCACATTAAAGTGAAAATGTTCGGCTTTCTAAATTTGTAAAATGTTAATTTTTGGATGAGACCTCTCTAATGAAGCTAGATGGATGATCTCATATAGGTATAAACGAGCAACAGAGAACACAGAAAAGCGATAATGTGGAGGCCATTCATAGCAGCTGTGGTTCCTAAAAAGATTGTATTATTTAGTATGTTGAGAAAAGAAAAAGACGTGAAAATGGAAGATAACTCCTCCCAACCCTTCAGCCCCACTCCTTCTTTCGGCTCAACCCCAAACACAAAGAAACTCCTTATACAATCCAACCAAATTTTATTTATTGCAATTTGAATTGATGTTTGTTCTAAACAAATGAGCTCTGACATGTCATTATGGCTTAATATAACGGAGAGTGACGTCATGAAGGAGACATGCACTGGTATTCTTTCAACTTGAGTAAAAAAACCCTACCATTGGAAATGTAGAGGAACTTTGAACTCAATAATTAGTCGTTAGATGAAATTGGACATGATTTACATGAGTTGGAAAGACAAGATGGTGGTCCCATTTACGTTGGAGAAAATACAATTAAAAAATAAAGAAAAAAAGCTCGCGAGATTTAAACTTGTATCGTTTTGTATGCGATAAAATTGTTAACGGTTTTGATAAATAAAGTTAAACACATTATTAAAAATAAACAGGATTTGCAATCTCACAAAGGGGTCATTATTTCGACACAATCAATAATTATTCCCCGTTATTCAAACAGAAAGCGCTTCTCCCACTGGCACCCTTCCTATCAGGCCTGGACCTCCACATCTCCATCACTGCAGGTTAGTTGAAGTTTGTCATTGTCTGTTACGTCGTCATCACCACCAGGTTAGTTGAGAAGTTTGTCATTGTCTGTTACGTCGTCATCACTACAGGTTAGGTGAGAAGTTTGCCATTGTCTGTTACGTCGTCATCATTACAGGTTAGGTGAGAAGTTTGCCATTGTCTGTTACATCGTCATCACTACAGGTTAGTAGAAGTTTGCCATTGTCTGTTACATCGTCATCACTACAGGTTAGTAGAGAAGTTTGCCATTGTCTGTTACGTCGCCATCACTACAGGTTAGTTGAGAAGTTTGTCATTGTCTGTCACGTCGCCATCACTACAGGTTAGTAGAGACGTTTGTCATCGTTTGTGACGTCGCCATCACTACAGCTTAGTAAAGACGTTTGTCATCGTTTTTGACGTCGCCATCACTACAGCTTAGTAGAGACGTTTGTCATCGTTTGTGACGTCGCCATCACTACAGCTTAGTAGAGACGTTTGTCATCGTTTGTGACGTCGCCATCAATACAGGTTAGTAGAAGTTTGTCATTGTCTGACACGTCGCCATCAATACAGGTTAGTAGAAGTTTGTCATTGCCTGTTACGTCGCCATCACTACAAGTTAGTAGAGAAGTTTGTCATTGTCTGTCACGTCACCATCACTTGAGCTTAGTTCAAGTGTGTTATTGTCTGTCACGTCGCCATCACTGAAGGTAAGTTGAGTCGTTTGTCATTGTCTGTGATTTCGCCATCACTACAGGTTAGTAGATACGTTTGTCCTTGTCTGTCACGTCGCCATCACTACAGGTTAGTTGAGATGTTTGTCATTGTCTGTTACGTCGCCATCAATACAGGCTAGTAAGTTTGTCATTGTCTGTCACGTCGCCATCACTACAGGTAAGTTGAGCCGTTTGTCATTGTCTGTGACTTCGCCATCACTACAGGTTAGTAGAAGTTTGTCCTTGTCTGTCACGTCGCCATCACTACAGGTTAGTTGAGATGTCTGTCATTGTCTGTTACGTCGCCATCAATACAGGCTAGTAGAAGTTTGTCATTGTCTGTCACGTCGCCATCACTACAGGTAAGTTGAGCCGTTTGTCATTGTCTGTGACTTCGCCATCACTACAGGTTAGTAGAGACGTTTTGCCCTTGTCTGTCACGTCGCCATCACTACAGGTTAGTTGAGCAGTTTGTCATTGTCTTTTACGCCAACATCAATACAGGCTAGTAGAGACGTTTGTCATTGTCTGTCACGTCGCCATCACTACAGGTTAGTAGAGAAGTTTGTCATTGTCTGTCACGTCGCCATCACTAGAGGTAAGTTGAGAAGTTTGTCATTGTCTGTCACGTCCCCATCACTACAGGTAAGTTGAGAAGTTTGTCATTGTCTGTTACGTCGCCATCACTACAGGTTAGGTGAAGTTTGTCATTGTCTGTCACGTCGCCATCACTACAGGTAAGTTGAGCCGTTTGTCATTGTCTCTGACTTCTCCATCACGACAGGTTAGTAGAAGTTTGTCTCCATCACAATCACTGCATGTTAGTTGACAAGTTTGCCATTGTCTGTCACGTCACCATCACTGCATGTTAGTTGACAAGTTTGTCAATTGTCCAATCACTGACCATTAGTAGGGTGTCATTGGCTGTCACATCGCCATCACTGAAGGTTAGTTGAGAAGTTTGTCATTGTATGTCACATAATCACTGAAGGTTAGTTGAGAAGTTTGTCATTGTCCGTGACGCCGCCATCACTGCAGTTAGTTGAGTTGATTGTCTGTGAAGTTTGTCATTGTCCGTGACGCTGCCATCACTGCAGGTTGGTTGAAGTTTGCCATTGTCCGTGACGCTGCGATCACTGCAGGTTAGTTGAAGTTTGTCATTGTCCGCGACGCTGCCATGCCTACAGGTCAGTAGAGAAGTTTGTCAAGTATCTGTCACATTGCAATCACTGCAGGTTTGTTGAGAAATGTGTCATTGTCTGTCACGCCGCCATCACTGCATGTTAGTTGCAAAGTTTGTCATTGTCTGTGATATCCCTATCACTGAGTTAGTTGAGAAGTTTGTCATTGTCTGTCACATGGCCATCGTTGCAGGTTAGTTGAAAAGTTTGTCATTGTCTGTATCAAAAAGCTGCCTGTTATCAAGTTATGCATTTTATGTTAATGTAACCCATTGTATCGTGCTTTAAAACAATGTGGAAAATATTATCATGGAAAACAACAACCCCCCTGCCCCCCCCTCTCTCCCACATACACACAAGAAAAGCAATCAAAACGAAGCCAAAACAAAGTGAAATTAAATATTAACAAACGTTGGTCAAAAACTACACAAAATATATAGGACGAGCAGCATTCATAGGACGTGTCATAAAAGCCAAGAACTAGACCAATAAACATAACTCGAATAACATGAAAAGACAAAGCCCATAATATATCTGGTTGGGAAGGGTACCATTTGTAGATAACAAAATAACATCTAAAAGATAAAAAACTCATAGGAAGTTGGGAAGCGTTTCATGCCAATTTCTACACTCTCAGTTCTGCCACTGATTTCTAATGGGGAAGCCACGTCTTTAAGCCTAACCTTCTCTATTTTCATTGTATGCATAGGCCTATGCGTTATCGTTTTTAAATCTGACGACCTGTACTTCTTGAACACCGACTCCCATTCAATTTTACAAGGAATCTTTAAAAAATCGAACTTCGAAAAATAAATATCTCTTCCTTAAGGCTAAATACAACAAAAGTAATCAATGTTTTTTTTTTTTTGTTTTGTTTTTTGTTGTTTTTTTTTTTGGGAGATTGTATTTGAAGATTTGTATCAAGTGATTCAACAGCGGACAGTGTATACAGTTTATTAACAATATTTGTTTTAAACTATCAAAATATTTTGAGCTTCTTTCTATCTTTCTTCTTTCTTCCACAGTTCCCATTCCACCTTTCGGTGTATAGATTTAATTACCAAAATGATATTCCCCCACGCTACCCTGTTCTGACATTGTCTGTTTTCTTCTGTGAAAGTTGAATTTCTTTGCTTTAGTGCCTCTTTTATATTTTTGTCCCACTTTCTCGTCCAAAGTCTGCCTCTTGGTCTTTTAACTCAGGTTTTAGCATTATATACTGATTTAACTATTCTCTTTTTCATTCATTCTGTTTACATGCCCAGTTGATTTATTTTCTGATCTTCGTATTGGTCATAACTTGCACTGACATTAGCAAGCCAAAGTCGTTTGTCGAAAGGCTAACCAAAGGAAGTTTTGTTTCCGGTTTTTTTCAAGAAAATGTAACATTTTTAAATTCCAGAATATGAAGAATCGTAACTATGATAGTCTGTATAAGGATACAAAATCTTTGGAAAAGAATGGAGCTTAAGAACCTAATGATTTTTTTACGATTGCTGATAATAAGCTACAACTGTAGATAATTATATTTTCAGAGATGTCTAGATACAACGAACTACAAAATGCTACCCTTTCCATTTGTAATATAATAAATCTACAAGAAAATTGTTTTCTCCTATGGAAAACAGTACATATTATGTTTAGACAATTTAAAGGCTTCAATTGAAACAATTGTCTAAAATTTAGGCACCAATGTAAAATAACATTAATGTTAAAGGATCATATTCAAACTGGCGCCATTAAATCATGAACGTTATACATTTCAAGCTAAACCACTATTATAAACTTTCCATATGCCCAAAACGTCAACTGCTTGTTCTGTCATCAATTTATCCTGAAATTGTCACTTCGTATCATTTATCATTTTTGAGTTGTCTCTAATGTGACCCCTCTTCATGTCTTGATTATAATTGTAACGTGTCTCTTTCAATAACAACATTTATAAACCAAGAATGGTGTAATGACAATTATATCACCTTGAAAAATCAAAACAGTATGATGCAAATTCATAGTTTGGTTTTTAACAGCTTGCCCCATTTGTTATAGACTCTTTCCTAATTTCCAGGGAATAAATCTTCACCTGGCCAAATTGGCCAGGAGATCATTGGAGCACTCATCATACAAACCAACTCTGGGAGTCTTCCGGGAGACGCCGCCCTGCTGTCTTCCGCTACCACCTTGTTGTCACAGATTGACCGACTGGCATCGTACAAGGGTCCAGGTCTCACCAGCCAGCCCACAATGGTAGCGCAGAGCAACCTTAGAGGTAATACATTGAACGCAAGCACTGGCAATATGACGGACGCGACAAAAACTGACATTATTGACATTTTACAATCCGCCAAATTGCTTAAAAATGCTTCTTCGAATGCAAGAGTGGAAAACAGCACTGTAGTTGATGTCAACGCGACTCTGGCAGCTGTTGGTGTGGACTGGAGCAATATGACCCTAGATCAAATCGTCAGCAAGTTGAATTTGACCACAGATTTGTCACTGCTTATAAACTCAACGTTCTTGGCGACGATGACTGAGACGACGACAACCGCCTTGAACTCCTTTGACGACTCAAACAGCGATGGTGCCGACGACAGTTCCCAGTACCACTATGTCTGTGGAAACTCCAGAACCTACACCCCCAGCACCAACGCTGATCGTACCAGCACCAGGCATGGTAAGTATTGTTGTTTAGTAGAATCCACGATGGTGCATTTTAGTCATCAAACGTTTGCAAAGATTGATTTTGTTGTTTTGTTCCTTTTTGGTTTGTTTGGGTTTTTTGTTTTAGGGCGGGAGGGGTGTGGGGGGGGGGGGGGGTAAATTGATAAT
>JAXRKP010002941.1:0-12283 GCA_037039925.1 Doris montereyensis | reverse complement strand
TGCACAACTAAGGTGATCTCAGGGGTAACGCTAGGATTTTAACATTTTTGCGCGAACTGCTCTGCAAAGAGCAAAGAGATCTTTAACATGC
Source organism: Doris montereyensis (assembly GCA_037039925.1). Taxonomy (NCBI): domain Eukaryota; kingdom Metazoa; phylum Mollusca; class Gastropoda; order Nudibranchia; family Dorididae; genus Doris; species Doris montereyensis. The sequence goes on along the minus strand of JAXRKP010002941.1, from coordinate 12,192 downwards.
ACAGAATGTTATGCTCTGCACACAAGACTTCACATCATCCATCCGTCTCGGATGGGGTCAGAATACCGATTCACCTACCTGGACCAGGTTTTACTCGAAACGAAAACTCGACAAGATTTGTTTAACCATCGAGGCTTGAACCCATAACCTTTTGATTGAGAGGCTAAACCTTGCCTCTGAACTGCCAAGTCCCTGAACTATTTTTGGGATGCCAGATTTTCAATCGATCAATGATAAAACACATATCAATCTTGCAAGGCAGCTGATGAATCGACGCTATCGAGAGCTGGCTTTTATATATCAATATTACCGTGTACTAATATACCAATACTTACTTGTACTTAGTTTTTGATTTCTATATTTTGATCCATTTTATTTTTTCTTTGAGGAGTAACACAGGTTGTGGGGTTGGGGTGTTGGAAATGATAGGCGAAAAATTGTGTTTCATCCTTATCTATTTCTTCTCTTCATGTGTCTTCATTTATGGTTTCAGAAGTTACAATACAAGTCATTTCAAATAGTTTATTACGTATTCGGTTGTTAGGCGAGGTTATGATAAACGAGTCTTTAAAACATGAATAAAAATCATATAAATGCCTTAAATCTATACGTTAAGGTATTTTTAGAGCTGACCATAACAACCTTCATATTAATCTATATCCATTAATGGCCTTAACATGCTTTCATATCTCTTCATGGTAACTCAACCAAAACTTGTAACTACATTCCTAATCCGTATAACCCTTTGGCGAAATAGCTGTGTTTATTCCTTCTAAACTTTCATTGGATAACATATCACTAACCCTTAATTTAACGTCACAGTACATGTCGATTTACGATTTGCACAAAATGACTTTACGCCAAAATTCAAAACAGGCTTTTACTTTAGATTTTCATATTCATTGAAACAAAAAGCTTTTATTTCATTTTGTTTCTTCTGTACACCATTTCAATGAAAGGATGGAGTATAGCAATCTATGGTGTACGACTTTCATAAATCATAGCACAAAGACATAGGTCAGAACAAGGCGATAGGAAAGGGCAATCTATGGCGTAAAAAGTAAATTACGTGGAGAAAGGCAAAGGGGAGATAAATATAATGTAGCACGTATGAAAAAGGGTATAACTTTCGTAACCAAGAGACATCTATAAAAGTTTTCTCACAGAGAGGACTATAAAAATCTTCTCACTGACAGAGATGGCTATAACAGTCTTCTCACTGACAGAGATGGCTATAACAGTCTTCTCACTGACAGAGATGGCTAGAAAAAATATTCTCACTGACAGAGGACTATAAAAGTCTTCTCACTGACAGAGATCGCTATAAATTGTTCCTCACTGACAGAGATCGCTATAAATTGTTCCTCACTCACAGAGATGGCTATACAAATCTTCTCACTAACAGAGGTGGCCATAAGAGTGACATCACTGACAAAGATGGCTAAAAAAGTGTCATCACTGATATATATGGCTATACAACATTTCATCACTGACAAAGATGGCGTAAAAGTGTCATTACTGACGATTTGGCTATACAATTTCATCCCTGACGAGATGGCTAAACAAGTGTCATTGCTGACGGAGATGGCAAAAACCGTGTCATCACTGACAGAGATGGCTATAACCATGTCTATAACAGAGATGTCATCACTGACAGAGATGGCTATAACCGTGTCAATACTGAATGAGATGGCTAAAACAGTGTCATCATTAAAAGAGATGGCTAAAACAGTGTCATCACTGACAGACATTGCTATAACCGTGTTATCACTGACGGTTATATCAGAGAAAGCAAAAAAGTGTCATTACTGAGGAATTGGCTATACAAGTTTCATCACTAACGAGATGACTAAACAAGTGTCATTACTGACGGACATGGCTATAAAAGTGTAATCACTGACAGAGATTTCAATAAAAGTGTCATCACGGACGACATTGCTATAACACTTTCACCACTGACGAGATTGCTATAAAACTGTCATCACTGAGGACATTGCTATAGAATTATCATCACTGACAGAGATGGCTATAAAAGTGTCATCACTGACATAGATGGATATAAAAGTGTCATCACTGACAGAGATGGATAAAAGTGTCATCACTGACAGAGATGGATATCAAAGTCCCATCACAGACAGAGATGGCTATAAAAGTGCCATCACTGACACAGATGGTTATAAAAGTGCCATCACTGACAGAGATGGCTAAAAAATTGTCATCACTGACAGAAACCAATATAAAAGTGCCATCTCTGACAGAGATGGCTATACAAGTATCATCATTGACAAAGATGTCTATCAAATTGTTATGACTGACATAAATAGCTATCAAAATGCCAACATTGACAAACATGGCTACATAAGTTTTATCACTGACGGAGATGGCGATAAAAGTGTTATCATTGACAGAAATGGCTATGAAATTGTCATCACTGACTCAGAGGGTTATAAAAATGTCATCAAACACAAGATTGATATAAAATGTCTTTACTGCATGATATGTCTATAAAAGTATAATCACTAACAGAGAATCCTATGATGTCATATCTGATTTTATGGCTATAACAATGTCCTCATTGATGAGATTGCTATAAACATGTCATCATTGATGGGATTGCTATGAAACTGTCATGACTGAAGAGATGGCTATCAAATTTTCATCCCTCAGGAGATTGCTATAAAAATGTCATCACTGACTAAGATTACTGAAAACGTGTCATCACTAACTCCGAGAGATATAAAAGTGTCATTACCGGCGAGATTGCTAGAAAATGTTTTCAATCATAAGATGGCTATAAAGATATCAGCACTGACAAAATTTCTTTCAAAGTGTCATTACTGACTGAGATGGTTATAAACGTATCATCACTGACCTCTATGGCTATAAAAATGTCATCACTGACGAAAATTCTATACAACTGTCGTCACTACCAGAAAGGGCTATAAAGATGTCGTCATCGACAGAGATGGCTATAAAAGTGTCATCACTGACAGAGAGGTTTATAAAGTGTCATCACTGACAGAGAAGGATATAAAATAAAAGTGTCATCACTGATAGAGAAGGCTATAAAGTGTCATCACTGACAGATTGCTAAAGTGTCATCACTGACATAATGGCTAAGTGTCATCACTGACAGAGATTGCTATAAAAGTGGCATCACTGATGGCATAGATGGAAGAAGCTACATCATCATTGACAGAAAAAGGCTATATAAGTGTCGCTACTGACAGAGATGGCTATAAAAGTGGCATCACTGTCAGAGAAGGCTATACAAGTGTCATCATTGACAGAAAAGGCTATATAAGTGTCATACTCACAGAGATGGCTATAAAAAGTGTCATCATTGACAGAGATAGCTATAAAAAGTGTCATCACTGACAGAGGTCTATGAAAATGTTTTCTTGCAGAGAGGGCTATAAAGTGTCACCACTCACATAGATGGTTATAAAACTGTTGTCACTAAGAGATATGGCTATAAAGGTGTCGTTACTGACAGAAATAACTGTAGCAGTGTCACCACTGACAGAGATGGTTATAAAAGTGTCATCACTGAACCAGATGGCTATAAAAGTATCATCACGGACAGAAGGCTATGAAAATGTCTTCACTTGCAGAGTTGGTTATAAATGTGTCCTCAATAGAGAGATGGCTATAAAAGTGTCGTCACTGACAGAAATAGTTATAAAAAGTGTCATCCTTAAAGAGATGAGCTATAAAAGTGTCGTCACTGACAGAAATGACTATCGAAGTGCCACAACTGACAGAGATGGTTATAAAAGTATCGTACCTAGCATAAATATTTATAAATGTGTCATCACGGAAAGAAATGGCTACACAAATGTCGTCACTGACATGGATGATTATAAAAATGTCATCAATGAGGAGATGGCTATAAAAGTGTCGTCACTGGCAGAGATAATTATAAAAATGTCATCACTGAGACAGATGACTATAAAGTGTCGTCACTGACAGAGATAAAAGTGTCATCAATGAGAAAGTACGTTGTGAAAGTGTCGTCACTGACAGAAATGGATATAAACGTGTCGTCACTGACAGAGTCTGATATAAAAGTGCCATCACTGGGAGAGATGGTTATAAAAGGGTCATCACTGAGAGATATGGTTATAAAAGTGTCGTCACTGACAGAGATGTTTATAAAAGTGTCATCACTGACAGAGGGCTATGAGAATATCTTCATTTGCAGAGAGGGCTATAGAAGTGTCATCGCAGACAGAAAATGGTTATAAAATGTCATCACTCAGAGAGATAGCTATAAAAGTGTCGTCACTGACAGAGATGTTTATAAAGTGTCATCACTGACAGAGGGCTATGAAAATGTCTTCACCTGCAGACAAGGCTATAGAAGTGTCACGACAGTCAGAGATGGTTATAAAAGTGTCATCACTGGCACAGATTGCTACAAAAGTGTCGTCACTGACAGCAATGATTATAAAAGTGTCATCACTTACAGATATGGCTATACAAGTGTCGTCACTGACAGAAATAGCTATAGAAGTGCCACCACTGACAGAGATGGTTATAAAAATGTCATCACTGAGAGAGACGGTTATGAAAGTGTCATCCCGCAGAGAGTTGGCTATACAAGTGTCGTCGCAGACAGAGATGATTATAAAAGTGTCGTCACTGACATAAATTATTCTAAAAGTGTTGTCATTGACAGAAATGGTTATAAAAGTGTCGTCACTTACAGATATTGCTATAAATGTCATCACTTAGGAGATGGCTATAAAAGTTTTCCCACTGACAGAAATGGCTATAGAAGTGTCAGCACTGACAGAGATGGTTATAAAAGTGTCATCATTGAGAGAGACGGTTATGAAAGTGTCGTCACTGACAGAAATGGATATATAAAAATGTCGTCAATGACAGTGACTGCTATACAAGTGTCATCACTGAGAGGCATGGTTATAAAAATGTCATCACAGAGATGGCTATACAAGTGTGGTCTCTGACAGATATATTATAAAAGTGACATCACTGAGAGAGATTACTGTAAAAGCGTCGTTGCTCACAGATCTTGCTATAAAAGTGTCATTACTGAGAGATGGTTATAAAAGTGTCATTACTGAGAGAGATGGCTATAAAAGTATCGTCACTGACAGAGATTTCTATAATAGTGTTATCACTGTCATAGATGGTTATAAAAGTGTCGACACTGACTGAGATGGTTATAAGAGTGTCATCACTGAGAACGATGGCTATAAAAGTGTCATCACTGACAGACATTCCTATTCAAGTGTCATCATTGATAGAGATTGCTTTAAACGTGTCACCATTGACAGAGATGGCTATAGAAGTGGCATCACTGACAGAGATGGCTATAACATTGTCATCACTAACATAGATGATTAAGAAAATGTCATCACTGATGAAACTGCTATAAAAGTGTCATCATTGACACAGATGACTATAAAAGTGTAATCACTGACATAGATGGTTAGGAGCGATGTCATCACTGACAGAAATAGCTATAAAAGTATCACCAGTAACAGAGATGGTTAGGATCATGTCATCACTGACAGACGGCTATGCTAGTGTCATCGCTGGTACAGATGGCTATAAAAGTGTCACCAGTGTCGTCGCTGACATAGATGGTTAAGAACATGTCACCAATTGACACAGATGGTCATAAAAGTGTCACCACTGACATATATGGTGAGGAATGTATCAACACTGACATAAATGGTTATAAAAGCGTTACCACTGACACAGATGGACATAAAATTATCACCACTGACACATATGGTTATAAAAGTGTCATCACTGATACGTATGGTTATAAAATATATCAGCACTGACACACAAGGTTATGAAAGTTGTACCACTGATACAGATGATTATAAAAGTGTCATCACTGACATACATGGTTAGGAATGTCATCACTGACAGAGATTGCTGTAAAAGTGTTACTACTGACAGAAATGGTTAAGAACGTGTCACACTGACAGAGATTGCTATAAAAATGTTACTACTGACATAAATGGTTAACAACGTGTCATCACTGACACAGATTGCTATAAAGGGTCATCACTGGTACAGATTTTGTTATAAAGGTATCATCACTGACACAGACAGCTATAAATATGTCATCACTGGCATATGGCTATAAAAGTGTCATCACTGACACAAATGGCTATGAAAGTGTCGCCACTGACATAGATGGTCAAGAGTATGTCATCACTGATACAGATGGTTATAAAAGTGTCACCACTGACAGAGATGGCTATACAAGTGTCATCAGTGACATAAATTGTTAGGAAAGTGTCATCACTGACGAGACTGTTATAAAAATGTCACCACTGACACACCCTGCTTGTGTCATCAATGAGATTGCTATAAAAGTGGCATCGTTGATGATATTGCAATCAAAACTATTCTGACTGACGAGTTTGCTATAAACATGTCATCATGACGAGATTTCTATAAAAAATTCATCACTCACGAGATGGCTATAAAAGTGTCATATCTGATGAAATTGCTAAAAAACGTGTCATCAGTGAAAACATAGCTATAAAAAATGTCATCACTGATACGATGATTAAAACAGCGCCATAAATGACGATGAATTTAAATGTGTCATTACTGTCAAAGCTGAATATAAAAGTGACATCAATGAAAGAGATTACTCTGAAGTGTTATCCTTGATAGATGACTATAAAAGTGTCATCACTGACATATATCACTATAGCGGTAACATCACTGACATAGATCACTATAAAGAAGTGGCATCACTGACATAGATCCCTATAAAAGTGGCATCACTGACATAGATCACTATAAAAGTGGCATCACTGACATAGATCACTATAAAAGTGACATCACTGACATATATCACTATAAAAGTGGCATCACTGACATAGATCACTATAAAAAAGTGGCATCACTGACATAGATCCTATAAAGTGGCATCACTGACGTATATCACTATAAAAAGTGACACACTGACATAGATCACTATAAAAGTGTGGCATCACTGACATATATCACTATAAAAGTGGCATCACTGACATAGACCACTATAAAAGTGACATCACTGACATAGACCACTATAAAAGTGACATCACTGACATAGATCACTATAAAAGTGACATCACTGACATAGATCACTATAAAAGAGGCATCACTGACATAGATCATTATAAAAGAGACATCACTGACATATATCACTATAAAAGTGACATCACTGACATATATCACTATAAGAGTGGCATCACTGACATAGATCACTATAAAAATGGCATCATCACTGACATAGATCACTATAAAAGTGACATCACTGACATAGATCACTATAAAAGTGGCATCACTGACGTAGATCACTATAAAAGTGACATCACTGACATAGATCACTATAAAAGTGACATCACTGACATATATCACTATAAAGTGGCATCACTGACATATATCACTATAAAAGTGACATCACTGACATATATCACTATAAGAGTGACATCATTGACTGGATCGTTCATGAATTGTAGCAACAAGAAACGTTACTAGCAATAATTATGTAGAAATATTTTTTTGTATTACACCCAAGTCAGAACACTTTAAATTCTGTGATTGTTTTGAGGTCTTTACATTTTTAGCTGTAACACTAAGAGAGCAGACTTAGTTTATTATACTTGCTGCCATGCATCGCAGTCACTCGGCACTGATGCCAACACTAACAGCGTTATATCAATGCTAATTGACGTCGCAGATCAAGCGATATCAAAGCACCAGAAGTAAGAAGCTAATCGAAATCGTAACAGATATGGAGAATAGTATCTACTTCCATTCGATTAATCACAGGAATATAGGAGGTTAACATACTTCCTAATACATCAGACATTAATGAAATAATGCAGTGAGAATACATGTTTGATGCTTTCTTGTTATTTTAATTGTCTCATGCTGATTTTCAACTCTTTTTCTTTCGTGAATGCTGGTATATCAAGCTAATTGTTTCATAAATTCAATCATTTCATGCACCAGCTCATCTAGAGAAACATTACCCTTTCCTATAACTTGATCTTTTCCATCCCTTATCAACAAATGCACATAAACAAACAATTAACATGCTACAAAAGACATCTCATCATCTACGATGTATGACATCAGCGCTGGAAGCGACGGGACAAGTTGTTTCTTTTCTACCCAACAGACTTCCCAATCAACGGGCCCCAGGCTCTGGTTCCATTTCAACGAACGTCAACTACCGTCCTAGATCACCATTGGCGGCAGGCAATGCTGTCAACAACCCACCAGCTGTGAATCCAAATCCGTCTCTCCTAAACCCTCCACCGTATGTTCCTTACGGCATGGGAATGACGAGTAATACCTCCACGTCACCAGTTGGTATGTCAAAATTGTCACCTCTGGCCTTCCTCTTGCCTTCACTCGCATCATCTCTTGTCGCTACACCTGTGATGACATCCTCATCAAACCAAACCAAGCTTACCTTTTGTCATTGACTGAAGGTGGCCAGCCATCTTTGGACAGAGCCAATCAGTTATTAAAAAGTATAGTCAAATGCTGCAAGTAAGCCACCCACGGTGCACAAACTCTGGGCCAATCAGCAGAGGGTGCTATCGATCCACCACCCCGCTCCACCCAGCAACTCATTATCAACAACAGGATCCGTGGCTTTAACGGAACCTTCCATTCATCGAACCTATCGCCACCCGGTGTCCAAAATCCAGTAATCAACGCAATGGGTCATCAGCAGATAGCATCGTCTGTAGCTTCAAATGTTGCCACACCCTTAGGGCGTCCTGTCAGTCCATCTATGACAGAGCCAGAGATGTTGCAAAACCAGTTCACACCAAACACAGCTACCAGGGAATTATCACAACCTTCACACCTACCAAATAATGACAATCATACTCAACGAGCATATACGCAACCCGCCGTAGCTTTAGATGCTGGAAAAAATGCCCAGACAATCATCAATAACAACAACAACAACAACCCATCTCCTGCCAGTGCTATCAAACCAGATCTCTCTCCTATTTCAAGTCCTGTATTGCCTGTGACAAATCAAATTTCAACAGTGGAAGTATGGAATCCACAGATGTCCATATCCCTGAGTCAAACGGGAACTTCCGGGACGGACATCACAACCAATCAAGGTATAGGAACGCAGACATCAGCAGAAGATCTGCAAATGGCAAATGTTATCGCAAACATGTATGGAATAACTGTTGATGAGGTTCTGGTCATGCTAAATGGTAACCAAGGCGAGGGTACGGTTTCGAAGCCTGTCCCTTCACCAGTAACTCTTACCTATCAACCCACCATGCGAAATGACACCTATAAAAGCGATGACCCTATTCTGAAAATGCTTCTTTATTTGGACAACAGCCAGCGTCCATCAATCATATAGGCGAAAATGGCTCACATCGCGGAATGATGTTTCCTGGTGTCGGCAAAATGAATTCACCAACAGTCAGACGTTTAACCCAATTTCATATAACCAGGCCAATTTTGCTCAAAACTTCAATGGACAAAACAAGAGCAGTTGCAACCTCAAATTCTTCTGATCCCTGTCCGCTTATATTGCCAACCCAAATGTTGTCTCTACCTCTGTAAATCAAAAGACGGGCAACATAATGCTGTCAAGGAATTCTCTCTCAAAAGCTTCTGGCAAATATTCCAAAGAGGGATCGTGTTCAAGTGGGACCCCAGCCCTCCTCTGGGACAGAAGTCACGCAAGCAAATTTAACACTGCAAGTGGAAATGAACAAAGCACATCACAGATTCCATTCCATCCGACATCAGCCTCTGCCAATTTTGCACAAAATCTGTCACAAACTGTTCATCAAAGTCCGCCACCAACCGTTCATCAAATTCAAATACCAATTGTTCATCAAAGTCAACCACCAACTAGTCATCAAATTTGCCACCAACTGTTCATCAAAATTTGTCACCAACTGTTCATCAAAATTTGCCACCAACTACTGTTAATCAAAATCTGCCACCAACTTCTCATCAAAACCTTCCACCAACTACTGCTCCTCAAAATCTGTCACCAACTACTGCCTAATCAAAACCTTCCACCAACTACTACTCATCAAAATCTGCCACCAACTGTTCATCAAAATCTGCCACCAACTGCTCATCAAAACCTTCCACCAACTACTACTCCTCAAAATCTGCCACCTACTACTCATCACAATCTGCCACCAACTGCTCATCAAAATCTGCCACCAACTATTACTCATCAAAATCTGCCACCAACTGCTCATCAAAACCTGACACCAAGTGTTCATCAAAATCTGCCACCAAGTGTTCATCAAAATCTGCTACCAACTAATGCTCCTCAAAATCTGCCACCAACTGTTCATCAAAATCTGCCACCAACTGTTAATCAAATGCGGCCACAACTAAAGACCCTCATGCCATGTTCTCCAATACCCTTTCGACCCATGGACAGTCGACCCCTAATCAAAATGGACACCTTCAAAACACTTCAAAATCATTGACGTCCCTTTATGAAGATCTAATAAATAAGAACAATAATGTGACAGCAATCACATCACCAGCCACCGTAAAGTGCATGGAACCACTGCTACAACCCAAACACCTCGCCCCTTCCCTCATCCAGTTATTCCTCCTGAGTACTTAAGTCATTACTTCAACCTGTTTGTAAAAGAAAATATGAATGTAATCTCTCATGTCTTTAAGAGCCAACGAACGAACGGGTAACAGCGCCACATTCAAACTCGTACGAACAATTGCAGAGGCTTTATGAAAAAAATGGCAACAACGCCAACAACAATCTCAACATCCTCAACAGCATTTACATAATGAAACTAAACAACAACAGGCTCATGAACATCATCATCTGCCAACTCACGTCAACGCACCAAACCCTCAAATTTCTCAAATAGAACAACAGCCTCATATCAGTCCAGATTCGTATCAGTATTTTCGGCCCCACATGAAATGTTCCAAATGAAACAAAATACAACTGACAATTCGAGACAGGATATTGTCATGAGCACTCTGACAAATGTTAGTAAATCAACCATGTTACCAACATCTAACAGAATGTGACCACGTTTCCGTATGTTGAACGACAATCTTTATTTCCGACCTCAAATATATTGGAAAAAAACACAACTAAGTTAGAGAATAATTCATCCAAATTTCCACCCTTACCAGCATTTTCCAGCTTTTCCCTCCATCCACTTTCTCGCCCACGGCCTCATCATCAATTTCATCCATTCTTGAATATCGTCTTCCCAATCGCCTCAAAATACAGACATGTCCGTGATCAGATCTAGCCAACTCAAAAAAGCAAAATTATCAAAACATTTATCATCACTTATTTTAGATTCCTCTGCTTCATTGAGCAAAAGTATCCCTCTTCAAGGATATCTTTGCGAAGCTACAAAAGAACAGATACACGGAGACTGTTCCTGATTTTCTTCTAACGAACATTGGAGAACAACCATTATTAGGTGATCAAAAACCATGTATCCCGACAAACAGGGAAAGGTAACAATTGTTCTTATTATAGAAAGTTCACCTAATACGATATTGGCGACAATTTTAAGACACGGTATCCAAAAATAACACTACTGGTGACGTCAATGGCACAAAGTATAGAAACGCTGGAGTGCAGAAGCCAGTTGGAAATAGTGTTAAATCAGAGGTATCATCAACCAGCTATACACGTTTCAGTGAAAATGTTATGGCAGTTACACCCAACCCAAACCCGGTCAGACTGAAAAGACATATCATTGGCCATTTTCATACTTTGCCAGGCAATGAGCACCACACACCAAAGAATGAAGGTTTAACAACGAACCAAAGGCAACAGCTTTCTAGTTGGCTGTCTGGAGTGTTTGGTTCCAACACTAGTATGACAATATCCTTTATGACGCCAGTCTCCCCAGAAGAAACAAAACCAGCTGCTCCTGTCTTGCAAGGAGGACATAACTCAGCCAACGTCATAGATCAGAGCAGGTATGCAGTAACTTCAGTAAATAGGTCTGCTCAATCGGGACTTCAAAATACACATGAGCAAATCATAGTTCCCAACGGGAACAAAATATTGCAAAGCAGTCAATTTAATCCGGTCCAAGACCAAAGTATGCAAAGCAACCCATCACAGCCTGTTCAACAGCAGCCAATAAATGTTCAGCAGCCGATGATGTTTGTCCAGCAAGAAACAATTGCGCA
>JAXRKP010002940.1:15000-30369 GCA_037039925.1 Doris montereyensis | reverse complement strand
CCAGTGAGATATAGATCTAGTCTTACATTTATCCTATTTTTTCGTTCTTGTTTCCCATACTCACACGTCTCTCTCTCCCTTTCTTTCTCCCCTGCCTGTTTTCTTTCTTTTATCTCTCTCACTCTCTCTCTCTCTCTCTCTCTCTCTCTCTCTCTCTCTCTCTCTCTCTCTCTCTCTCTCTCTCTCTCTCTCTCTCTCTCTCTCTCTATCTCTCTCTCTCTCTCTCTCTCTCTCTCTCTCTCTCTCTCTCTCTCTCTCTCTCTCTCTCCTCTCTCTCTCTCTCTCTCTCTCTCTCTCTCTCTCCTCTCTCTCTCTATTTCTCTCTCTCTCTCTCTATCTCCTTCTCACCTTTTATTACTTACTTATTTTCATATTTTTATTTCATTCTAGATCTGAACCTTCCAATTTCGCTCTTTTTTCACACCCCCCCCCCCCCTCCACTGCTACGTTTCTTAACATCACTGTCTTTTTCTTTCTTTCTTTCTCCTTTATGTTTTTATTCTGACATCACATTGTGTGATGCCGGAGGTATTACTTAGATCTAGATTCTAAATATTTCTCGTTTGTTGTCTGACGAAGGGTTATACCCGAAACGTCACGTGTTTGCTCTGTCTTTATTAGTGGAGTTGTCACTTATTGTCATATTTCGCCTTTGACTTCACTCCACTGTGGCTCCTTCGTATTATTCACACCAGTTGCAATGAAACTTTGCTAATCGCACGTTGGAAATTATCTACCGTTGTGGTGAAACCATGTCAATCCTATGTTACAAAAATGTCACAGTTGCTGTTAAACCATGGCAATTATAGGTTACACAAAATTCACAATTGCGAGTGTATGTCAATCCTACGTTACAAAAATGTCACGGTTGCTGTTAAACCATGGCAATTATAGGTTACACAAAATTCACAATTGCAGTGAAACCATGTCAATCCTACGTTATACAATTTTACAGTTGCAGTGAAATCATTTAAATCACACGTTACAAAATTTAGCAGTTACAGAAAAGCATTTCAATCCTACACGTTACAAAATGGTAACAGTTACAGACAAAGCATTTCAGTCACACGTTAAAAGATTGTAACAGTTACAGAGAAAGCACTTCAGTCACACCTTACAAAAATGGTAACAGTTACAGAGAAAGCATTTCAGTCACACGTTCCTAAATGGTAACAGTTACAGAGAAAGCATTTCAGTCACATTTAAAATGGTAACGTAACAGTTACAGAGAAAGCATTTCAGTCACATGTTGCAAAATGGTAACAGTTACAGACAAAGCATTTCAGTCACACGTTAAAAAACTGTAACAGTTACAGAGGAAGCATTTCAGTCACACGTTACTAAATGGTAACAGTTACAGAGAAAGCATTTCAGTCACACGTTACAAAATGGTAACAGTTACAGAGAAAACATTTCAGTCACACGTTACAAAATTGTAACAGTTACAGTGAAACTATTTCAGTCACATGTTGTCAAGTTTTAATGATGTGCAAGTGAGAGTTCCAGTCACATTACAGAGAACAGAAGAGTCAACACGTTTTTACAGTGAAACTATTTCAGTCACATGTTGTCAAGTTTTAATGATGTGCATTTTTTTTGCTTACTTACAATTTTCAATTTTTTTTATTCATTTTTTGTATTAAACTATTTTTTGTGCTATATTATGATTATTTCCACGAGTCTGTATTCCTCCGCCATCTATGTGAACAATGTAGAAATCTGTGCTATTTCCATTAGCTCCTCCAGGCGCGTTCGGTTGATAACGACTCCAGTGCGCGCACCCTTTGACGGCGTCTCTAGTGCGTAGAGAATGACTTTTCAGATCTGACTAGTCGTTCAAAAGATGGGAACTTAGCAATATACCAAGCTGACCACGAACTCGTGAGCCCTTCATGTAAATAAAGTTTGAGCAAACGCGACACAGACAAAAAACTGTATTTCAAGGCGTAGACGGTAAAGTGAAGTTACTTCAAGGTCATCACAGATCCGAGCTTATCTAACACAATCTAATTGTCATACGGGTCATCACAGAGCCGGAGCTTATCTAACACAATCTAATTGTCATACGGGTCATCACAGAGCCGAGCTTATCTAACACAATCTAATTGTCATACGGGTCATCACAGAGCCGAGCTTATCTAACACAATCTAATTGTCATACGGGTCATCACAGAGCCGAGCTTATCTAACACAATCTAATTGTCATACGGGTCATCACAGAGCCGGAGCTTATCTAACACAATCTAATTGTCATACGGGCCATCACAGAGCCGGAGCTTATCTAACATAATCTAATTGTCATTAAAAGAATATTTCGAAAAACATGATAATTATATTGACCCAAATGGCAATTAAACAAAATATACAACAAATAATCTAGAGTCATGATTTTAGTTTTAATTCAGTAATGAATGAAAATCATAAAATGCATTGATAGATTACAAATGAAACAAAAATTTGAATTATATGGATTGAAATAATCAATGAAACAAAAACTTGAATTATATAATATCAAAACATCGTTGAGAAAAGTACATGAAATACAGGGACCGAAGTTATTTAACGAAACAAAAACACTAAACCCAAGGTAAAAAAACAACAACAAAACTTTATTGACTTTCAATGTCAAAGACATAAATATTTTAACGCGAACTGATTCCCAAGAAAACCTTGTCATGAGTCCATCGTTAACATCAAACACATTTGGTCATTTTCGCATTACATGACATGTATGTGTTGCTATGACAACCCAAGACGTTTGTGTCTTCATCATCGCAATTCGTTGACGGAATTAATAATCCAACGGTTGGTTTTAATGCGTTTTGATAGTTGAAATATCATGTGTGTGTGTGTGTATGTGTATATGTGAATGTGTGTGTATATGTGTGTGTGTATATGTGCATGTGTGTGTATATGTATGTATGTATATATGTGAATGTGTGTGTGCATATGTGTATGTGTATATGAGAATGTGTGTGTGTGCATGTGTGTATGTGTATATGTGAATGTGTGTGTATATGTGTATATGTGTATATGTAAATGTGTGTATATGTTAATGTGTGTATGTGTATATGTGAATGTGTGTGTATATGTGTATATGTGTATATGTAAATGTGTGTATATGTTAATGTGTGTATATGTGTATATGTGAATGTATGTATATGTGTATATGTGAATGTGTGTGTATATGTGCATATGTGAATGTGTGTATATGTGTATATGTGAATGTGTGTGTATATGTGTATATGTGAATGTGTGTATATGTGTATATGTGAATGTGTGTGTATGTGTATATGTTAATGTGTGTATGTGTATATGTAAATGTGTGTGTATGTGAATGTTTGTGTATTCAACAATTTTAAGTGCATTGTGTCTTTTTGTATAGATTTTGATAGTTTCTATATTGTTCTTTTATTAACAGTTCTAATATTACTTGTGAGTGCACGTGTGTGTATATGTGTGTGTGTGTGTATGTGCATGTGCCTGTGCCCACGTGTTTTGTGTCTGTGACAATTTGTTTAAGTTATCACTACATTGTGGTTTACAGAAAATCATTCTTACATTTGTTTTTTAGTTCATCTGCCCGATCGCAATGCAGGGATTTCACTATTCGTTTGTGTGTGTGTGTGTGTGTGTGTGTGTGTGTGTGTGTGAGATAGATAGATAGATTGATAGATATATAGATAGATAGATAGAGAGAGAGAGAGAGAGATAGAGAGAGAGAGAGAGTGAGAGAGAGAGAGAGAGACTGTGTGAGAGTGTGAGAGAGAGAGAGAGAGAGAGCGAGAGAGAGAGAGAGAGAGAGAGAGAGAGAGAGAGAGAGAGAGAGAGAGAGAGAGAGAGAGAGAGAGAGAGAGAGAGAGACAGACAGACAGACAGACAGACAGACAGACAGACAGACAGACAGACAGACAGACAGACAGACAGACAGAGACAGAGGCAGAGACAGAGGCAGAGAATGATTGACCATCTCTTCCCTTTTTCTTCTTTTTCTTCCTTTTGTTAATCTGTCAGAGGCATATACAATCGGGTACACAGAAGGACAGAGAGAATAACACACCTTGTTGCACAAAGTTTTAATATATAAAGAATTTAATGTGTAACTTTGCAATTAGATCTAGAATGTGTATGAGAATAGTATTGGAGTGACTATCACTTTATTATTGGATATAGCACAGTTTTACAAGGTTAGTGTTGAAGTTGGTTGTTGGAATAGTTCCAGGCACGTATGCATGAGAATCACTGCCAAGTGAGGAGATCTATCGATGGTGAGAGAAATACGGAATTTGTATGTAGGCTTAGACAGCATTGGGGTCTTCGTCTTTCATGTGTGGGCATGTGTGTGTATGTTTGTATGTATGTATGTATATTATGATATGTTTGTATGTATGTATGCATGTGTATGTATGTATATATGTATGTATATAAGTATGTATCTACATATACAGGATAATGTGTTTGTATGTATGTATGTATATATGTATGTTTGTTTGTATGTATGTATGTATGTATGTATGTATGTATGTGATAATATGTTTATATGTATGTATGCATGTGTATGTATATATGCATGTATATATGAATATGTATTTATGTGTGTATATAATAATATTACGTAGGTATGTATGAATGTTGTATGTATGTATGCGTGTATGTGTGTCTGTTTGTCTGTCTGTATGTATGTACGTATGAATGCATTTATGTATGTATGTATAGGTAAGTGTATGTATGTGTGTATGTACTTATGAATGTTTGTATGTATGTAGGTATGTATGTATGTATGTATGTATGTATGTATGTATGTATGTATGTATGTATGTATGTATGTATGTATGTATGTATGTATGTATGTATGAATTCATGCATGTATCTATGTATGTATGTATGTATGTATTCATGTATTTATTTATGTATGATTGTATGTATGTATGTTGGTATGTAAGTATGTATGCCTGTATGCATGTATTTTTCTATGTATGTATGCATGTGTGTGTTTATGTATGTATGTATGTATAAATGTATGTAAGAACTTATGTATGTATGTGTGTTTGTATGTATGTATGTATGTACGTATGTTTGTATGTATAATTATAATGATAGACACATATAATATAATGTACAAATGTAATCATAAACACACATTTAATGCATTAAGAGAATCATAGACAAAAGTATAATGCATAAATAAAATCATAGATACGTGTATACGGTAGAAATATAATCATAGACACATATATAATGTGTAATTATCATAAACTAATACACATACGTATAAACATAATCATACGCAGATATATACTGCATAAATAGAATCATAGACACATACATAATGTATGAATATATTCATAGACAGATAATGTATAATTAACATAATAGACACATGTATACGGTATAAATATAACCATAGACACATATATAATTAATAAATTTAGTCATAAACATAACATATATATATATATATATATATATATATATATATATATATATATATATATATATATATAAATATTCTTAAAAGATAATTATAGTCAGATATATGTAATTTATAAATAAAATCATAGATTTATATGTATGCCGCATAAATATATTCAGAGACAAATATATAATGTATACATAAAATCAGAGACACATATATAATGTAATTAATGCTAGACACTTATGTAATGTATAAATATAATCATAGACACATATAATGTGTAAATTAAAAAAAATAGGTACATGTACAATAGGTAACCAGAATCATAACACATGTATAATGCATAAGTATAAGAATGGAAACATCTCTAATGCATATAAATATAATTATGGGCTCGTATATAATATACCAATAGAATCATAGACACATATATAATGTATACGTATAATCATAGACACATATATAATGTATAATATAATCATAGACACATATATAATGTATAAATAGAGCCATAGACAGATATATAATGTATAAATATCATCATAGACACATATATAATGCATAAATATAATCATATACACATATGTAATGTGTAAATATAATCATAGACACATATATAATGTATAAATATAATCATAGACATATATACAATGTCTAAATATAATCCTAAACACATAGAGTGGATAAATATAATCATATACACATATATAATTCATAAATATAATCAATACACACATATATAATGCATAAATATAATCATCGGCTCAGAAAATAATATACCAATAGAATCACAAACGCATATATAATGTATAAATATAATCATAGACACATATACAATGTACAAATAGAATAATCGACACATTTATAATGTATGAATATAATCATAGACACATATACAACGTACAAATAGAATAATAGACACATATATAATAGAATAATAGACACATTTATAATGTATAAATATAATCCAAGACACAAATATAATGTATTCATATAATGATAGATACATATATAATGTACAAATATAAGCATAGACACATATATAATATCTAAATATAATCATATACACATATATAATGTCTAAATATAATTATAGATACATATATATTGTATAAATATAATCATAGACACATATATAATGTACAAATATAATCATAGACACATATATAATATATGAATATAATCATAGACACATATACAATGCATAAATATAGTCATAGACACATATATAATGTATAAATATAATCATAGATACATACATAATGCATAAATATAGTCATAGACACATATATAATGTCTAAATATAATCATAGACACATATACAATGCATACATATAGTCATATACACATATATAATGTCTAAATATAATCATAGATACATATATATTGTATAAGTATAATCATAGACACATATATAATTTACAAATATAATCATAGACACATATATATATATGAATATAATCATAGACACATATATATTGTATAAGTATAATCATAGACACATATATAATGTACAAATATAATCATAGACACATATATAATATATGAATATAATCATAGACACATGTATAATGTATAAATATAATTATATACACATATGCAATGTATGAATATAATCATAGACATATGTATAATGTATAAATATAAATTATATACATATATGTAATGTATGAATGTAATCATAGACACATGTGTAATGTATAAATATAATTATATACACATATGTAATGTATAAATATAATCATAGACACATGTATAATGTTTAAATATAAATTATATACACATATGTAATGTATGAATATAATCATAGACATATGTATAATGTATA
Organism: Doris montereyensis; assembly: GCA_037039925.1. Lineage (NCBI taxonomy): Eukaryota > Metazoa > Mollusca > Gastropoda > Nudibranchia > Dorididae > Doris > Doris montereyensis. The sequence continues at coordinate 23,125 of JAXRKP010002940.1, read as the reverse complement.
AATATAATCATTGTCAGATATATTATGTAAAATATAATCATAGACATATATATATATATAATGCATAACTATAGCCATAGACACATATATAATGTATAAATATAAACATAGACACATATATGATGTATAAATATAATCATAGTATTCTGGGCCCTGTGTTGGCAGGATGGGAAATCCCATGTCTACGTTCCATGATTTCGACCTTGACGTCGTGAGATTTATTACTTGTGACGGGGCTCGTACTTTCTTTTGAGATTAGCCAGAAAGTGTATGCCCAAATATGGATACTAGAGCACCGTAGCGTAAAAAAGTTGCGGTAGATATTGCGAGGGTAACTTTAACGAAACGTCATCTAAAAGACTTGAACCAAACATGGTAGTGACCATATATGGGAATAAGACTTCCTAAATGATGAAACTGTGGGGCAACATTTTATTAGTATAAATAAGCGTAGTTTCCTTTCAATCATCACTCATCCTATTTATCTTCGTGAGAGATGGTCCATGCGTGGCTGGCATGTTAAAGACAAAGCTAGAAGACGATCCTAGATTGTTGAGGCAGAGATCCCGAGTTTAAAACTATGAGTTTTATTAACACTAAAAAGTGTTGCCACCTTAAATCCAAAGGTGGAACGAACGGACCTAAGTTCATCTCGTGTTGATAGCCTATTGGGGTAAGTAGTTATATACATTACTTCTTTATCATAAGGAACCTTGATAGAACAGATAGTGAATCATTTTAATTGTACATTGTTAAGGGGGCGGGAGGGGCGGGTTCTGGGAATGTCATTTTTGCCGAAAATGGGACAAATCTAGTTTATCATACTAATGGATAGAGTGGTTCATTTACGTCATAATGATATCATAAAAGAAGCTTGGTATCGATTATTTGAGCTTATATGATTTTTTTTAAACGACACATGCCTATCTTTCAACACAGCTATTATACAATAAAAGCCAGAAATAGAATCTAAAGTATGGCAAGTGTGGCACTCATTTTGATCGTCACAATAAACGATATCCAATACAATGTACGCCGTTTACATGGCAACCCAGAAGCGTCAGGAAAAACACAACGAGACACTTCAACTCAGTACACCATGCCCATTACACCTATACATAAGTTAAATTGATAGGAACAAACGGGAAAATTTTCCCTCCAAGACCCGCCCACCCCCACACCACCCCCCCACGCTTTGTTAAGGTTGACTTAGTTTGAACTATGTATTCTTTAAAGCCATGATATGTAATACGTTCATTTTAATAGAGAGTTTCTTGTATGGAATCTCTATGTGTTTTTGTTGTCAAGGATTATGATCGAGACCATTATCAGGAAGGTAACATAGATCACTATGAATAACAATGAATGCTTACTTATATTTGTTCACCTAAACGGTATTATACGTTATTAGTATTAAAAGGGGATAACATCTCCCTTAATACCTCTATGCACATTAGTATTGCATATAATAATAATTATTGTGTTTTATATATACACCATCTGAAGACAACTGACTAATGTTGTTATTGTAATATACACCATCTGAAGACAATTGACTAATGTTGTTACTGTAATATACACCATCTGAAGATAATTGACTAATGGTGTTACTGTAATATACACCATCTGAAGACAATTGACTAATGTTGTTACTGTAATATACACCATCTGAAGACAATTGACTAATGTTGTTACTGTAATATACACCATCTGAAGACAATTGACTAATGTTGTTACTGTAATATACACCATCTGAAGACAATTGACTAATGTTGTTACTGTAATATACACCATATGAAGACATCTGACTAATGTTGTTACTGTAATCGTCTATGTCAAACGTGACACCATATGTGCTAAGCTTGTGCTTAACTATTTAATTGTAATTGAATTGAGCGTTTGAACCTCCACAGCGGTAAAGTAACCCCTACTGGTTGACAACGCCTGTGTGTGTGTGTGTGTGTGTGTGTGTGTGTGTGTGTGTTATTTTGGAGATATCACCCCTGCTGTGTATTGCAATTTGGACGCCTGCCTACCGTGTGAGTTGGACGACGTGCTGAACTTGTGGTCACCTACATGGAAAACGTTGACCTTCTTCAGACTGGTGGGGTGTCCACCACGAACGACAAGCCAACATGAAAAGACAAAATTCATTTGTAGACATTTACAGTGATTATATGTGTTTTGACTTTAATTTCTTTTAGTGATACGATAAGTTTGTATATTTCATTGGTATCAAGGTAAGACTGATCCAATTGTTTCACCTTCCGTATACATTATTGATTCGTTGTTGTTTTGATTATTGTTTGTTTTACAATCATGTATCATCGTAACGATAATTGTTAAATGTATATCGTATTATAATATACAAATTGGACTTAATGTCTTGTGAGCTGCATGCTTGTGTGAGACTTCGTGTCTATATCCTTCAACAGTTTTATGTCAGACTGGGAGAATTAGCTGAACCGTGGAGCTAACTACTACACACAGCTCCTCAATCATTTACACACATATAATGTATATATATATATATATCATTGTAGGCACATACATGATGTATGTATAGGATTATAAACACAAATATATAAGGTATATATAGAATCATAGACACATACATAATATATAAATCAATTCATAGACACATATCAATATGACCGTAGACACACCCATAATGTATAAATATAATCATAGACACACATAAAATGCATAATTAAAATGATAGACATATACATATTTAAAGGATACATAAAATCCTAGACACATATATAATGTATAACTATAAAAAATAGGCACAGACACACATTAGTTCTATAAATTAAAGTTATAGACACATACATAATGTATACACACAATCATAGACACATGTATAATGTATACACACAATCATAGACACATACATAATGTATACACACAATCATAGACACATGTATAATGTATACACACAATCATAGACACATACATAATGTATACACACAATCATAGACACATACATAATGTATACACACAATCATAGACATATGTATAATGTATACACAAAATCATAGACACATACATAATGTATACACACAATCATAGACACATACATAATGTATACACAAAAATCATAGACACATACATAATGTATACACACAATCATAACCACATGTATAATGTATACACACAATCATAGACACATACATAATGTATACACAAAATCATAGACACATACATAATGTATACACACAACCATAGACACATGTATAATGTATACACAAAATCATAGACACATACATAATATATACACACAATCATAGACACATGTATAATGTATACACACAATCATAGACACATGTATAATGTATAAATGTAATCATATATATAGTGCATAAATAGAATCATAGGCACATATAAGTAATTTATAAATATAGTCATAGACACATACATATAATGCCTAAATATAATCATAGACACATATATAATGCATAAATATAAATATTGACACATTTATAATACATAATTAGAATCATAGACACATATGTAATGCATATATAAAATAATAGATAAACACACACATATATATATATATATATATATATATATATATATATATATATATATATATATATATATATATATATATATATATATATATATATATATATATATATATATATATATATATATATATATATATATATATATATATATATATATATATATATATATATACATATAGTGTATCAATAAAATGATAGACAAAATATAATTCATAGGTATAATCATAGACACATATATAATGTATGAATAAAATCATAGACACATATAGAATGTATAAATAAACTCATAGACACATATTCAATGCATAACAGAATCATAGACACAAATAGAATGCATAAACATAATTATAGACATATAGATATATTTGTTTCTTTATCAGTTCCCATTCTACCTTCCGGTGTATGGGTTTAAGATGGACTAACTGATCTTTCTCCAGGATGGCCTGTCCCGACATTGTCTGTTTCCTTTCGTAAAATTAAATGTTTTAATGTCTCTTTTATATCTTCTTCCCACTTTCTCAGAAGTCTTTTGGTCTTTTATCTTGGTTTTAGCATTATATACTAATTTAGCTATTCTATTGTCATTCATTCTGTTAACCATCTTAGTTGATTCATTTCTATCTTAGTTTTTATGCCATCTGCTTTGGTTTGATCTCTTATTGTTGTGTTTCTGATTTTCTTTCTGTTAATTTTCCTACTACTCTTCTTAGATATTTCATTTCAGCTGCCTGTACTCTACTGTATTGCCTACTGTCTAAGGTCCAGGTTTCACTGCTATAGAGGAGAGTAGGACAAAACTGTGTTGTATACTGCCATTTTGGTTTGTTGTTGACAATTCTTGTTTACATACAAATGCCTTTCCTAGATGGTTATATATTGCACTTGCCTTTTTGATTTCCTGGCTGATTTATTCTCTTAGTTTTCCCTCTGAGTTAATCATTAAGCCTGGGCAATTGTAGCTGTCAACTTGTTCTAAATTCTGCCTGCCGAAATTAAGATTGGGTGTGTTAGCTTCCTAGTTACTATTATTTTTTGGTTTTTTTGCTTTTACTCTCATTCCTCTTTCATTTAGTTCCTTGTTCATTATTTTGATATTCGACTGAAGGTCACTTTCTGATTTTCCAAACAGAACTAAATCATCAGCAAATGAAAGCATTGATAAATTTACTGGTTTGAACTTCCACATATCTACATTTATTTACTTCCTTTTTGAGGATGCCTTTGCGACTGAATACATAAATGTGATAAACAAAAGAGAACGTAGGACACAACCCTGCTTACCCCTATATTTATATCAAATTCTTTCGATACGTTTCCAGCTACTCTCACTGCACATGTTTGTTTATTGTAAAAACTTGTAATGGCTTCTATTAAATTTTGCTCTACATTGTGTTCTTTTAAGGAATGTCATAGTTCGTCCCTCCCTCACAGTGTCAAACGCCTTTTCCTAGATGTATAAAACACAGGTGCAAGTCAATGTTTCTCTCAAGGAATGTTTCTATTTTTTGTCTAATTGTAAATATGTGATCTTGTACACTTCTTCCTGGTCTACATCCACTCTGATGTTCTTCAATCTGATTTTCTACTCTTTCCTTAGTCTTATTTCCAGCATCCTGGCATGCACTTTTCCTGGAACGCTAGTAGTGATATCCCTCTATGGTTTGAGCATTCCATACTTGAACGTTTCTTATGTATTGCTACTACCGTTCCCTTTTTCCAGTAGTTTCGGGCACTGTTTGGACCTGCATGCTTGTTGCATGTAGTAGTTTGTCTGCCTCTCTCCTTGGTTTTTAATCATTTCTGAATAAACTTGATCTGGTCATCGGGCTTTTCCTAAGGTCACTTCCTTACATCTGTTTGGATTTCTTCCATTGATATATCTAAATCTTCAGTTGTCTCCTCTGGATTACTTGTTACTCTTAATGATTGATCTGTACTCCTTGTTTCATATGTTCTGAGTGGATTATGTAATTGGTGAAAAATACTTTCTCCACGCTTCCATGATTTGGCTGTCTTCTTTTCATTATTCCCTCTTTGGGCATTCTTTTATTTGTCGTATTGGGCATGCTTTGGTCTTTCTTATGTTCTTCATTGTCCTCCCGAACAGCTTTTGATTTCCTTGATATGTTTCTTCAAGTCTTTGTCCAAACTCTTCCCATTGTTCCTGTTTTGCTTTCCTCACTTCCTCTTTGGCAATACTTCTTTTATTGACGTAATCCTATCTTCAGGTCTCTTTGTTTGCAAGTATTTCTTCCAGGCATCATTCTTTTCTTTGATCTTAGTTTTCATATTTTCATTCCACCATGCTGTTCTTTTCCCGTCTCCTTAATTTGTTAACTACCACAGAGCTCTTCAGTACAACTGAGGAGTGTTTCGTTATAGAATTGCCACTTTTCTTCAATTGTGCTATCATTCAGATCCACCTGCCTTTCACTGATAATCTTTTTATCCTAAATTGGTAAATCTCTTTTACTATTAATTTATTTAGCTCCTTTATTTTGAGTTAAGTAGCTTTCTTCTCTTTCCTTTTCTGTTTGTTTTCTTCAGTCAGTAATTTCATTTTGGCAATCATTAAGTGAGGATCGCTAAATATTTCTGCTCGTCTGTTTACTCTTGCATCCAATGTACTGTAAAAAAAGGGAGCTGTTAACTATTATGTAGTCTATGATTGACATTTCATCTTTCTTCATTTGCTCTTGTATGTTTGTAGATATGTTTATGAGGAAAAATGTGTTAGCTATTTTCATGTTATTCTTTAGGCAAAAATCTATTAGTCCCTCTCCATTTGGAGAAGTTGTCTCTCCTTCTTTACCTATTACTATTACTCCTCCTGATGTTTCTATATTGTTGCCTACTCTAACAATTAAATCTCCTGAAACCATTAGATCCTGTTTGTGTTTAAGATTCTCTGCAGCTATTTGTAAATCGTTTTCGAAGAGATCTTTTTCTTCTTTAGTGGTTTATTATTTACCCCTAATATCCTTGGACATGTAAATTATCAGCTTTTTAGCAGTTTTTCGTGCCTTTTATGCACTATGTGACCTACTCCTTCTCTAACTTTATTTTTGACATCTACTCCTGAGAAGATTAAAATACATTATATTATATTTATTTATCTGCATCAGTTAGGTTTCGGATAAGCAGGGAATTAACCCACTGCACCCTAGGAAGATGGTGGGGCTGCAACCTTGAGGCCCTCTACCAGACCTTGTTATTTTCTGTCAGGGTTAACTCCCTTAGCCTTTGGTCATTCAGGACAAGCCTGGAAGGCAGCAGGTTTAATTTTCTGTCAGAGTTAACTCCCTTAGTCTTTGGTCAGTCAAGGCCGAACTGCAAGACAGCATGTCCTTTTCTGTCAGGGTTAACTCCCTTAGCCTTGGTCAACCAAGACCGACCTGCAAAGTAGCAGGAGACTCGTGTAGGACCGAATCATCTACTCCCTGTACAGGTGCTTACCTGTCCAAAGCCCGGCATAGACACATATATAATGTATAAATACAATCATAAACACATATATAATGTATAAATACAATCATAAACACATATATAATGTATAAATACAATCATAAACACATATATAATGTATAAATACAATCATAAACACATATATAATGTATAAATACAATCATAAAAGACATATATATATAATGTATAAATACAATCATAAACACATATATAATGTATAAATACAATCATAAATAGATACATAGACGCATGTATAATATATGAATAGATCGTATATACATATTTAATTCATGAACAAAAACATGGACACGTATATAATGCTTTAACAGAATCGTAAACACATATATAATGCATACATATAATCACAGACACATATATAATGCATCAATATAATCACAGACATATGTGATAATGCATAAATATAACTACAGACACATGTATAATGCATACATATAACCACAGACACATGTATAATGCATACATATATTCATAAACAGATACACATATCTAGCAATGAAATCATAGAGAGATACACATATTAAGTATAAATGAAATCATAGACATATACACATGTTATGTATAAATGAAATCATAGATATATACACATATTATGTATAAATGAAATCATAGCCAGATACACATATTATGTACAAATGAAATCATAGACAGATACACATATGTATAAATGGAATCCTAGACAGATACACATATGTATGAATGGAATCATAGACAGATACACATATATATATAAATGGAATCATAGACAGATACACATATGTATAAATTGAATCATAGACATGTACACATATGTATAAATGAAATCCTAGACAGATACAGATATGCATAAGTGGAATTATAGACATATACATATATGTATAAATGAAATTATAGACAGATACAGATATGTATAAATGGAATAATAGACAGATACACATATGTATAAATGGAATTATAGACAGATACACATATGTATAAATGAAATTATAGACAGATACACATATGTATAAATGGAATTATAGACAGATACACATGTATATAAATGGAATTATAGACATATACACATGTGTATAAATGGAATTATAGACAGATACACATATGTATAAATGGAATTATAGACATATACA
>JAXRKP010002940.1:0-7500 GCA_037039925.1 Doris montereyensis | reverse complement strand
CCTGTGGATTGCCATGTAAACAACCAATGGATGTTTTATTTCCCTGTGGATTGCCATGGAAACAACCAATGGATGTTTTATTTCCTGTGGATTGCCATGGAAACAACCAATGGATATCTAGCGTGTATAGTGTTGTGATCTGCACATGGGACTACCGTTTTATTATCCGTCCCCGATGGTACTAGGTGTCGATCCTCCTATCTGGACCAGGGGGACGTTTTATAAATTGACTGGAAAAAAGTTGTTGGCGAGGCTTCAACCCACGACCTTTTTTATTTGAGAGGTCGACACCTTGCCTGTGGACAACAGAGTCCCACATAGATAGATGAGAGAATGAGTAGATGTATATATGGACAGATAGATTATGTTAATGTGGCATCCGTATTGAATTGTTTTTGGGACGTAGCCTGGTAGGTGATGAGGCTACTGGACTGTGAGGTTGTTGGTTCCATTTCTGGACAGGCTAGATCCCAAGTTGTGTATTCGTTGTTTGAGGCACTGAACACACATTTCCCTACTCAACCAAGGTGTAACTGGATATTTGCGTCTGTCAGGAAGTAGAACCTAGAAGAGGCTAGCTGTGTCTGTCCACAGAGCCATGTATTTCCAAAAACGCTATAGAAACTGGGATAGACTATGATATGACACCATTATTATTTCCAGTGGCTTATAACATATTATGACACCATTATTATTTCCAGTGGCTCATGTCTAAATAACATATGATATGACACCATTATTATTTCCAGTGGCTCATGTCTAAATAACATATGATATGACACCATTATTATTTCCAGTGGCTCATGTCTAAATAACATATGATATGACACCATTATTATTTCCAGTGGCTCATGTCTAAATAACATATGATATGACACCAGTATTATTTCCAGTGGCTCGTGTCTAAATAACATATGATATGACCAGTATTATTTCCAGTGGCTCATATCTAAATAACATATGATATGACATCAGTATTATTTTCAGTGGCTCATGTCTAAATAACATATGATATGACACCAGTATTATTTCCAGTGGCTCGTGTCTAAATAACATATGATATGACACCAGTAGTATTTCCAGTGGCTCATATCTAAATAACATATGATATGACATCAGTATTATTTTCAGTGGCTCATGTCTAAATAACATATGATATGACACCGGTATTATTTCCAGTGGCTCGTGTTTAAATAACATATGATATGACACCAGTATTATTTCCAGTGGCTCATATCTAAATAACATATGATATGACACCGGTATCATTTCCAGTGGCTCATGTCTAAATAACATATGATATGACACCGGCATTATTTCCAGTGGCTCGTGTCTAAATAACATATGATATGACACCAGTATCATTTTCAATGGCTCGTGTCTAAATAACATATGATATGACACCAATACAATGCCATAGTCAATTTTCTGTCAGAGATGTTTAGAATAACAATATTTATTTGTTCTCACAAACTAAAACTAATAAGCCAAACATCATCATAGATTCCTGTGAGGCAAAGAGCTTGCGTGGACGCCAATAATGCAACAGTTGACGGGGAAGGACTTGAGCCTAGGTTAGGCTACGACACGGATGGAAGGGTCTGCATAGATGAGGGCCGTAAACAAGGCTTTATGATCGACGGGAAATGCCAGTCGGTTCTGCAAACGCACGTGCGTTAAACGTGAGAAAGTATGCTGGGTATGACGAGACATGGGTTAGACAATGACGAAATGGGTTAGTTCTCAAGTCCTTTGACACGGCGAGACATGGGTTAGATAATGACGAAATGGTTTAGTTCTCAAGTCATTTGACACGGCGAGACATGGGTTAGACAATGACGAAATGGGTTAGTTCTCAAGTCATTTGACACGGCGAGACATGGGTTAGACAATGACGAAATGGGTTAGTTCTCAAATCATTTGACACGGCGAGACATGGGTTAGACAATGACGAAATGGGTTAGTTCTCAAGTCATTTGGCTCTAAGTCTTGGCTAAATGTCTATGTACTGACACTTGTTCAAAATAAGTCATTGGGATTTTATTGCAGACGATAGACATGAAATGAGTCTAGTTTGTCAAATTTTTTTGTATTAAGGGAGTGGGGAGGGGGGACTACAGCCAAGAAGCAAAATACTCAATATTCGACACATAATGTTCATATTCCACGTATACAAAGGGTATCATGCTGTGATTGAGATGGAATAGTTGTTTTATCGCTCGAACTTTTGGTTACCTTGGTAACGGTGGCCATATTAGACTTTTTTACCTTTTTTCAAATCGCTAAAATAAAAATATTACAGTGGAAAGTCAATCAAATTTGAGATACAGACAGTAAAAAGAACTGTATTGGTTATTTTAGATCTGTTTTTAGATATTTGATCTACTTACCGAGAGAAAAAAATAACTTTCAAAATCTCCAAACACCGTTTGTTTACGTTGAATCATCAATAACATCACTACCATCAATTATTTCCCTAAAGACTTCTAATACAAACTAAGCAAACGTATAAAGAAGTTATTAACCAAATTTGGTTCAAATTGAAGCGTAAGGTTTTGACTTTTAACGAAAAAGTATACCAAAAAACATGTTTTGAGAAAAAACGCAATTCTGTATTTCCGCAACCAAAAATCTAAAAATGTTATTGCACAATGTCCATGTTGATGCATGTTATACATACTGTCTTATCAGGAGTGTATTTGCCATCAATTAGTGTAATGAATTCACAAAATAATTACATTCAGGTAAAACAGAGGAGGAAACGTCATGAGAATAGAGCATACGATTCAGTAAATCGGCCCCGAAGTTTAATTCGGCAACACCAAAGAGTTAAAAAAAACTTCATCATTGCATAAGTTAGGGATCAAATAGTTAGTAAACCTGATCTCTGTGTATTTCTGATTCAATGATGACACCTAACAGTTTACATGTGCTGTTTTCACATTTTAGTGAATTTGATAGTCTTCTGCTCAATTTTCTTGATTACATGTTTCTTTAATGAGTTTGTACTGATTTCTTTAATGTGTTGATACTGATTTTAAATGTGTTTATACTGATTTCGAGGATATTTACAATGCAAAGGCTGTCAGAGGACGGAAAGTTTGCGGTTCAACTTGAATATCCCCCACTTTTTGTCAACACTATATATTACTTACTAATTGTGAGAAAATGAAATATTAACATCGGGTCGCATGCAAGATATGACAACTTTCTCGTAATACACAATAATGTACTATGACAACATGCTGTATATCAATACATTAGTTCAATACATTAATGTGCTATGACAACATTTTGTTTATCAATACATTAGATCAATACAATAATGTGCTATAACAACATTTTGTATATCAATACATTAGATCAATACAATAATGTGCTATAACAACATTTTGTATATCAATACATTAGATCAATACAATAATGTGCTATAACAACATTTTGTATATCAATACATTAGATCAATACAATAATGTGCTATAACAACATTTTGTATATCAATACATTAGATCAATACAATAATGTGCTATAACAACATTTTGTATATCAATACATTAGATCAATACAATAATGTGCTATAACAACATTTTGTATATCAATACATTAGATCAATACAATAATGTGCTATAACAACATTTTGTATATCAATACATTAGATCAATACAATAATGTGCTATAACAACATTTTGTATATCAATACATTAGATCAATACAATAATGTGCTATAACAACATTTTGTATATCAATACATTAGATCAATACAATAATTTGCTATAACAACATTTTGTATATCAATACATTAGATCAATACAATAATTTGCTATCACAACATTTTGTTTATCAATACATTAGATCAATACAATAATGTGCTATAACAACATTTTGTATATCAATACATTAGATCAATACAATAATGTGCTATAACAACATTTTGTATATCAATACATTAGATCAATACAATAATGTGCTATAACAACATTTTGTATATCAATACATTAGATCAATACAATAATGTGCTATAACAACATTTTGTATATCAATACATTAGATCAATACAATAATGTGCTATAACAACATTTTGTATATCAATACATTAGATCAATACAATAATGTGCTATAACAACATTTTGTATATCAATACATTAGATCAATACAATAATGTGCTATAACAACATTTTGTATATCAATACATTAGATCAATACAATAATGTGCTATAACAACATTTTGTATATCAATACATTAGATCAATACAATAATGTGCTATAACAACATTTTGTATATCAATACATTAGATCAATACAATAATGTGCTATAACAACATTTTGTATATCAATACATTAGATCAATACAATAATTTGCTATAACAACATTTTGTATATCAATACATTAGATCAATACAATAATGTGCTATAACAACATTTTGTATATCAATACATTAGATCAATACAATAATGTGCTATGACAACATTTTGTATATCAATACATTAGATCAATACAATAATGTGCTATAACAAAATTTTGTATATCAATACATTAGTTCAATATAATAATGCGCTATGACAACATTTTGTATATCAATACATTAGATCAATACAATAATGTGCTATGACAACATTTTGTATATCAATACATTAGATCAATACAATAATTTGCTATGACAACATTTTGTATATCAATACATTAGATCAATACAATAATGTGCTATAACAACATTTTATTGTCTCTCAATACGTTACATTCTTTCTTTCTTTCTTTATCACTTCCCATTCTACCTTCTAGTGTATGGGTTTTAATGTCTGAAATGATCTTTCTCCATGCTGCCCTGCCCTGACTGTCATTTTGCTCTTTCCTTTGGTTTGATCACTTTTTGTTGTGTTTCTGATTTTGTCTCTTTTAGTTTTTCCCTACTACTCTTCTTAGATACTTCATTTCGGTCTTTTACCTTGAGTTCTAGCACTGTACACTGGTTTAGCTATTCCAAAGTCCAAGTTTTCATTGCCATAGAGGAGAGTAGGACAATAAACTGTGTTGTATACTGCCAGTTTTGGTTTTTGTTGACAATTCTTGTTTACCTACAAATGCCTTTCCTAGATGGTTATATATTGCACTTGCCTTTTGGATTCTCTGGCTGATTTCTCTCTTATTTTCCCTGAGTTAATCATTACTCCTAGGTAATTGTAGCTTTGAACTTGTTCTAAATTCTCCCTGCCCAATTTAAGATTTTGTGTTTTAGCTTCCCTAGTTACTAGCATTGTTTTGGTTTTCTTTGCATTTACTCTCATTCCTCTTTTATTTAATTCATTATTTATCATGTTGATATTTGACTGGAGGTCCCTTTCTGATTTTCCAAACAGAACTAAATCATCAGCAAATGAAAGCATTGATACATTTACTTGTTTGAGCTTCCACATACCTACATTCATTTTCTTCATTTTTGAGGATGCCTTTGCGACTGAATCCATAAATGTGATAAACAAAAGAGGACTTAGGCTACAACCCTGTCTTACTCCTATATCTACATCAAATTCTTCAGATACGATTTCCAGCTACTCTCACTGCACATGTTGGTTTATTGTAAAAACTTTTAATGGCTTCTATTAAATTTTGCTCTACTTTGTGTTCTTTTAAGGAATGCCATAGTTCGTCCCTCCTCACAGTGTCAAATGCCTTTTCTAAGTCAATAAAACACAGGTGCAAGTCAATGTTTCTCTCAAGGAATGTTTCTATTATTTGTCTAATTGTAAATATGTGATCTTGTACACTTCTTCCTGGTCTAAATCCACTCTGATGCTCTTCAATCTGATCCTCTACTCTTTTCCTTAGTCTCATTTCCAGAATCCTGGCATACACTTTTCCTGGTACGCTAAGTAGTGATATCCCTCTATAGTTTGAGCATTCCATAGTTGATCCTTTCTTATGTATTGGTACTACCGTTCCCTTTTTCCAGTCGTCTGGCACCTGTTTGGACTTCCATGCTTGTTGCATATTGCATGTAGTAGTTTGTCTGCCTCTCTCCCTTGGTTTTTAATCATTTCTGGATAAACTTGATCTGCTCCTGGGGCTTTTCCTAATTTCACTTTTCTTATAGCTGTTTGAAGTTCTTGCATTGAAATATCTACATCTTCAGCTGTCTCATCTCGATTACTTGTTACTCTTAATAATTGATCTGTACTCCTTGTTTCATATGTTCTGGAGGGATTATGTAATTGTTGAAAATGCTTTCTCCACGTTTCCATGATTTCGCTGTCTCCTTTCATTATTTCTCCTTTGGCGTTCTTAATTTGTCGTATTGGGCATGTTTTGGTCTTTCTCATGCTCTTCATTGCTCCCAGAACAGCTTTTGATTTCCTTGATAGCTTTCTTGAAGTCTTTGTCCAAACTCTTCCCACTGTTCCTGTTTTGCTTTCCTAACTTCCTCTTTGGCGATAGTTCTTTTACTCACGTAATCTATCCTATCCTCTGGTCTCTTTGTTTGCAAGTATTTCTTCCAGGCATCTCTTCTTTTCTTTGATCTTAGTCTTGACATTCTCATTCCACCATGCTGTTCTTTTCCTATCTCCTTTAATTTGTTTGCTAGCACAGACCTCTTCAGTACAACTGAGGAGTGTTTCTTTATATATTTTTGCCACTTCTCTTCTATTGTGCTTTCCTTCAGATCCATCTGCCTTTCACTGATAGATCTTTATAACCTGGATTGGTACATCTGTTTTACAATTAGTTTATTTAGTTCTTCTATTTTGAGTTTAGTAGCTTTCTTCTCTTTCCTTGTCTGTTTGTTTTTTTTCAATTAATAACTTCGTTGGCTATCACTAGGTGATGGTCACTAAATATTTCAGCTCCTCTGCTTACTCTAGCTTCGTTTGGTCCATAAGCTATTAATGATTTAATTTCTCTTTCGTGTGGTTTAATATTTACCTCTAATAGCCGTAGGCTTACAAATTTCCAACTTTGTAGTAGCATTTCTTGCCTTTTATGCATTAGGGGGCTTACTCCTGCTCTAGCTCTATCTTTGACATCTACTTCTGAGAAGATTTAAGTATGATTTGGTCCTACATTTTCTTTCCTTGTCCTTTTTTCTTTGTTTCTGTAATAGCCAAATGTCTACTTTGAATTTTTCCATTTCTTCAGCTAATTCTAACTCCTTCCCATTAATTGCCTTAACATTCCCTGTTCCAAAAATCACAGTCCGTGTTCTTTCCAGAGTCGTCTTCGAAAGTTCAAGCTGGGTATAGCATTGTATATATTACTTTGAATTAGGTTGTTTTGGATAAGCAGAAGATTAACCCACTGTATCTTAGGTAGATGGTGGGGCTGCCACCTTGAGGCCCCCTACCGGGCCTTGTTAATTCTGTCAGTGTTAACTCCCAGCCTGCAAGGCAACAGGTTGTTTTCTTTCAGAGTTAACTCCGTTAGCCTTTGGTCAGCCAACACCTGCCTGCAAGGCAGTATGGAGACTCGTGGAGGTCGGGACCATATACTCCCCGTACAGGTGCTTACCT
>JAXRKP010000294.1:370000-371284 GCA_037039925.1 Doris montereyensis | reverse complement strand
TCAACTCAAAATATATAGAAAATAAAAAATAATTAAAAAATAAAATGTATTGGATTGGTAACCTACATGCCGGATACGATTTCTCATCTTATCAAGTCTTTCATCAGAAATATCCGATAGTAAAATTTTCTTTTTTTTAGTTATAATGGCACTATGAATTTAATCAGAAACATATTCAAAATCTCTAAACTTACATGATTCCCTTTTAAAAGAAAAAAATTTTTTTGCTCTTCATATGATTCTTAGTAATAGTAAATGTGCATCAAAGAACTACAATTCAATGAGACATCAAATTGTAAAACCGAAAGGATTAAAGACTTGGGAACAAAGATTAAACATAAATATAGATACTTTTATTTGTTTTCACACAGCCAAAAAAAAATCCCATCCGATACTAATACTAATACTAAACTATCGTGGTTCCAAACGAAAATATTGCATAAGATTGTAAGCACCAATAAGAGCGTTTCAAGATATATAGAATATCAATCAGACAAATGTACTTTTTGCAATTTACATGTTGAATCCATACAACCCCTATTATGGGATTGCATTCATGTAAAACAATTTTTGGAACGAAATTGAAAGACGTATTAACGAAAATTGTCCATACATGTCGACTTTAAAATTTTCTCTAAAATTCGTCCTGCTCGAGATGTACCCGATAATGAAATATATAACATTAACAGCTGGATTGGGTTTTTTAATAATTGTATTGGCAAGGTCTTCATATATAGAAATAAAGTTAACAATAAACTGCCTAAAAAAATACACTTTAAAAAATATTTATTATATTCGAGATAAACAAAATAAAATTGACAACTTTTGTATCCCAATGAGAACCTTATATTTTTTTGTTTCGATCCTTGATAGTTGATTGAAACGTTTGATTTATACAAAGACAACAATGTTATGCGCCGCTGTCTTTTTTAAAATTAATTACATTAAATTGTATTTGGTAACACTTTTCTGTGTTTTTGTCATCCTGTAAATTTAAACATAATGTTGATGTGATGTATTGCACGTTATTTTTGTTCTCGATTTCTTTTCTTTTAACTTATGTCGTATTTCAGTTTTTCTCTGCTTTGTATTATTATTTTTTTAGTCTTGATTACATCTATAAGTTATAACTATTCATTTTCTACGTTTTATTTACTGGTATTTCTATTGTAAAATTCTGGAAAACTCAATAATAGTTTGTTTTTTTTTTAGTTTAAAATAGTAAAAATATAAATGATTATTTCTTTCAACCGCTTTCTTGGTAGGTCTTCCGATCAGCAGTGA
>JAXRKP010000294.1:310000-365000 GCA_037039925.1 Doris montereyensis | reverse complement strand
AAAGAGCAAAACAAAAAGGACTTCAAGGTAGAACTCGTGACTCAATTTGGCCAAAAAACGGCTTACGCTAGTACATGATTTGGGCGACGAATTGTTTGTTATATAGATGTAGAGCTAGATCTCTAGATCTAGATTCTTACAACATTTTAGACTCGAGGCTTTTTAAATAATCTAGATGTAGCTCTACATCTACATCCGATGTAGATTCTAGATGTAGCTTCTGTTTAGATTCTTAGTTCTATATCTAGCTCTAAAAACTTGAGCTAGATATAAATCTAATTTAAAGAATGCATTATAAATACGAAAGTTTGACCATACCTTACTTTGAAAGCACAATGGCGTTTTCCTCACAATGTTTAAGAAATGTAAATTGATGGATGGTGAATGAATGATTTATGATAAGTTAATGAATGTGTATGAAGCTAAAACTGATTTGTCTATAATTATTCTATCTTTTTTAATTTGTATTTTTTTTATTTTATGTATATTGTTTCACCACACTATTTATTTACCCACCTTTGAATTTTTGTGTATTTCTCCTAAAAATTTAAACATTTAATGATTAACTAAGTTAAATTTGTTTTTAATGCTGAATGCATTGATGTATTCTTTTTATTTTTCAAACAGAAATTGTGATAACACAAATATAATTTACTTTTTTAAAGGATCAATAAAAGATGATTGAAATTGAAATTGAAATTAAAAAGGATATATGTAGACGACAAAATCTAAATCTAAATACTTAATCTATTATGACTAGACAGATGTAGATGAGATCTAGCTCTAGAAATCTAATGAAAGGCTAGGCCCAGTGGCTGCCGCCTCCGAACCCAGTCCTCGAGAGACAGAACAATAGGCTCTTAGAAAGACCGGGCTCTAAGGTGAACTCAACATGCTTGTACGTTAGATGGATGTATGGATGCATGTGTATGTACATGTATGTAGTTTTATTTATGTATGAATGTTTGTATGTGTCTGTCTGTTTTTGTATGTATGTCTGTGTGTGTTTGTATGTATCTGTTTGTGCACACACAGACAGCCACACACTAACAATTTGGTGGTCATTTATATTACAACCGTTACAGGTTATTGAATGTCATTGGTTCACTTGTCAATAAAGAATCCAAAACCATTCCTTACTTGAAATACATGATTTAATTTGCACTGGACTATTACATTATCAGAATCAGATTATTATGATTATCATATATATATATATATACAAAAGTGCTACATATCCTACAACCACATAATATCATTCTTAACTAATTTAGATCTTGCCAATAATTCACACTTCTCAACAAAAAAAAAACATTTTTGACAGAAAAGTCAACATGAAACTAGAACATATTATTATTACAGAGACAGGCATATCAAGTGAAAGAATGACACTCTCATATCTCAACAGTAATAATAAGCTTAGAAATATCACCACATGCATACACACATACACGTACACGTACACACCTACACAGACAGGTTTTAGAATTGGCATGTCTGTAATAAGAGAGTATCTTACAATTTCTAGTTGTTATTGAGAAAAAAAACAACCAAAAACCAAAAACCAATAACCAAAAACCAATAACACACACTTAGCACTACAAAGACATGGCTGATTGAAAGCAATGAAAAGGGAACCTTTATGGTAACAATAGTTAAATGATGTTCTACTTATTACGTGATAATGTTTCCTCAAAATATAATAATAGTGGTGGTAGCAACAGCAACAACAATTAATAGCTCATGAAGTTGCGTCATCGTTCTAGTCATCCTAGTCAAGAAGTCAGTTAGTATTAATAGTTGAAATCCTCATGAAAAGGAACGGTGGACCTATCGTTAGGAAAAAGATACTATATTTTGTGAACGTCATTTAATGGTTGTGAACCATCCCCAAGATTCATTTGCTTGATTTGAAATATATCCCGTCTGTCATATACAGCGACCTCAGGGTAAATCAAAGAGGGGAAAGAATAAAGTGAAAAAACAGGACAGAAGTAGAACCGTCAATAAGCCCATCCATCCCTAAGAAAACTACTTGTTTATGAACCAGTCATGAAGGTCTGGCTATCATTATTAAAGGTCATGCAAAAATCACTTTTATAAATACCCTTTTACAAATTCTCTTTGAGATGAATTTGAAGCCAAAAAATTGATTCTTTTTTCTACAAAAAAATGAATACAAAACAACTTCAGTAGCTGCTGTTGTTGTGAAGATCTCGTCAACCTATCAGTCATAAGATAAAGAAGAAGAAAAAGCCCTTTCAGTCTGTGCCATTATTTAGAGCAATTCTTCAACAAAACTGAAACATATATTCTACAAACCAAAACAAACAGTTTTGAAAAAATCATGAAAAATAAAAAAATCTGATGAAAAATATTATCAATAAATTAAGTACATATGCACATTTCCTACTTTCAGTGTTTAAGCAAACACAAAAATATAAATAAAGACTAACAGTGCTCAAACAGCCATTTCAAACAGATCTAAAACAAGGAACTAACAGTACTCAAACAGCCATTTCAAACAGATCTAAAAAGATGGAGGTTATGAAATTTCTTTCATAAAGAGCATTAAGACAATTATTTCAGGCTGCTCATTTTTTGAGCCCTATGATATTAAAAAAAATATCTAAAAATAGAAACATTGCTCTGTAAATAAATATGGAACTGAATCAATTTCAGTGCCTCAACCCCAACACTAACACGTATAAAATTAGCAAATTGTTGTGATGCATACTAAAAAATATAAAGAATGGCTGTTTAAAGTATCTTTCCCTCAGAAATCTGACTATAAGAGCAAAATTTGGTTCAAATGCAACCTCAGATAAACAAAATAGTCGTAAATGTAGCTAAAAATATGATCAATCTCAAACATGCTATTAAAGTATGTCTTTTAGATCAAGGAAAACAAATACTTATCTACTCTACATGTAAAAAATAAAGAAGCAAGACAAAGAACAGGCTGACTGAGGCACATAGCATACACACAACATGTGTTTTACAAAATATGAAAGATGAAGCTGAAAAACGGAAGCGATTTTTATTGATCATGGTTCTTGGAAGGTCAACAGTAACTTTGGAGACCAAAAACTTGGTGTGTGCATGGATCAGTCAAGTTATGATTTGATTCGTCGTCTTGATCATCAAGTACTAACGGACACAATTCAAGAAATCAATTAGTCATCGATGCCTTGGACGCAAATTCAATCAGTGTAGTCATCAAGTACATGGACACAAATTCAATCAGTGTAGTCATCAAGTACATGGACACAAATTCAAATCAGTGTAGTCATCAAGTACATGGACACAAATTCAAATCAGTGTAGTCATCAAGTACGTGGACACAAATTCAATCAGTGTAGTCATCAAGTACATGGACACAAATTCAAATCAATGTAGTCATCAAGTACATGGACACAAATTCAAATCAGTGTAATCATCAAGTACATGGACACAAATTCAATCAGTGTAGTCATCAAGTACATGGACACAAATTCAATCAGTGCAGTCATCAAGTACATGGACACAAATTCAGTAAGTGTAGTCATCAAGTACATGTACACAAATTCAATCAGTGTAGTCATCAAGTACATGGACACAAATTCAATCAGTGTAGTCATCAAGTACATGCACACAAATTCAATCAGTGTAGTCATCAAGTACATGCACACAAATTCAATCAGTGTAGTCATCAAGTACATAGACTAAATTCAATCAGTGTAGTCATCAAGCACATGGACACAAATTCAATCAGTGTAGTCATCAAGTACATGGACTAAATTCAATCAGTGTAGTCATCAAGTACATAGAACAGTTAAATCAAGTCATAGTCATCAGTGTGTATTGAGTAACATTTTTTAAAATAATATTTTTTAAAAAGGAAATAAAAAAATTATTATCCCACAGGATATATAACATATTATGGAATTTTTAAGAGAAAAAAAGAAATGAACAGTAAGCCAACATCAACCTCCCACAACCCAGCGAAACAACGAAAAAACCCACCCAAACAAGACAACCTCTATGACTTAGCAAAAAAAACAACGAACAGAAACAATCATCCAAACAACCACGATAAAAACAATCATCCAAACAACCCAACAAAACAATCATCCAAACAAATACAATCATCCAAACAACCTGACAAAAACAATCATCCAAACAACCTGACCAAAAACAATCATCCAAACAACCCAACCAAAACAATCATCCAAACAACCCAAAAAATACAATCATCCAAACAACCCGATAAAAAACAAAAAACAATCATCCAAACAACCCAAAAATACAATCATCCAAACAACCCGACAAAAACAATCATCCAAACAACCCGACAAAACAAATCATCCAAACAACCCACAAAACAATCATCAAACAACCTGACAAAAACAATCATCCAAACAACGGACAAAACAATCATCCAAACAACCCGACAAAACAATCATCAAACAACGGACAAAACAATCATCAAACAACCGGACAAAACAATCATCAAACAACCCGGACAAAACAATCATCCAAACAACCTGACAAAAACAATCATCCAAACAACGGACAAAACAATCATCCAAACAACCCGACAAATACAATCATCCAAACAACCGGACCAAACAATCACCAACTCCCAAAAAAAACCCAAAAGAACCCCCCCCCCCCCCCCCCAAAAAAAAAAAGCAACAAACCAACGAGAAGAAAAAAACAAACCACTACCACAAAAATAATCAAGCCCAACCAAAATAAGAAAAAGACAACCAACCGATGACTGCCCAAAAAAGACTTAAAACAGGAAAGAAATTTAAAAACAAAAATATCTTCCCGTAAAAGAATTGAGGAAACAAAATGAACGCAATGGCCAGATCAAGATTTGACTAAACAACAAAAGACAAGAAAAACAAAAAGATGTAACTTAAAGTAAGTGAATTAATTCAACAAGGGAAAGACAACAGCCTCCTCACCTTCCCAAAAAGAAGCAACAAGAAGAAAACCACAGTTTTAAAACAGATATAAATGAAGCCGGGAATAAATTGGGAAGCAGGATCATCTTCCTCGCCAGCCATTCATAAAGTATCATAGGGTTGAATTGAATGAGAACAAAGAGAATAAAAAGAATCTATAAAAAAAATAATTTTAATTTGATTTATCCACCCTCGGGGGGGGGGGGGGGGGGGGGGGTTTTGGTAGGATTTTTAATTTTGCCCGCGACTGCCCTGTAAACAGCCAAGGGATCTTTAACGTGCAAAGGGTGTTATGAACTGCACACAGGACCTCCTTTTTATCGTCCGTCTCCAATGGGACTAGGTTCCGATCTACCTACCTGGACCAGAGAGGGTCGATTTCGCTCGAACAAAAATCAAGAAAACTTTTCAACCGTTGGTGGAGCTCGAACCCACTACCTTTTGGTCGAGAGGCTGACACCTTGCCTCTGGACTACCGAGTCCCTCCCCACCCCCCCCCACCCCCTGCCAAAACGAAAGGTTTACATCAATTTCATAGCATTCGTAAGAACATGTGGAGTGCATTGATAATACGCCATGCAGTGTAGTGCCTCACATTTTTATGCATTGATATAAGTAAGGCCAACACGATTTCCACAGCAAATTTCTGATAAAGCCAAAGAGAGATTTATGATGATCCTCTCATTCTCATAATGGCATCAAACTATTCAAACTCAGAAACTGAAGACGACGACTACAGAATATCATCCAAAAGCATCTGATTACCATACCCATTCCACTATGATCAGTTATTTCAAATACCATATTTTATTGTAATAATAAATGTCAGAGAGAATTTTAAGTTTGGAATGGACAGGAAATGAAGATGGTTTAAAATACGAAATGCTGGACAGGGGAAAACCAGGCGATAAATTACACTACACAAAACTGTTTTCCCTTTATGCTTTGTTGTGCTCAACTGTGAAGCAATCAAAAAGAAAGCAGAAAAAAAGATATCACACTATTCACAGAAAACCAAAATCTCTCTTGAAATGGTAGACTGATATCAGCAGATCAACCAGACAAATAAAAAAACTCCACCACCAAATTCGGCAAGACTGAGACCCCTGAAACAAAACTGCTCCTCCCCCTCCTCCTTCTCCACGACTGCTGCAGTAAATCCTCACAACATCGCAATCTCCCCAAAGTACGACAGAACCATGCTGTTGGCCGTCTCAAGGAAGAAGAAGAAGAAGAAGAAGAAGAAGGGAGTTCATAAAGTCCATCACATCTACTTTTATTGCAGTTAACCCATCCAGTCCAAGCCATGCTCTTCACTCTTCACTCTAACGGTTTGACAGAAAATTTATGCCAGTATGACATCAACAAACAAGAACGAGGGAGAAGAGGACTACTGTAGCAAAACAAAAGAAGCCAATTTTCCATGAAAGGATACTGAGCGAATAAGACATAAATGATTATGTCCTACGTTGAAATATAAAATCATAGGATAATGCAGTCGGGACCAGATTTACCAGCCATCATATGACAAATTGCGAGTCATCAAGCCAGCTCAAAGGAGTCCTGCAAATGGTATTTATTTTGCTGCTTCGTCAATAAATTTGCACAGAAGTGAAAAAAAATTCTTTCCCTAAAAGCCTGCACCTTGCACTCAAAAGCTCATAAACAAAATGTATTCTTTTTCACAATATAGTGGCACAAAAAATGTTGGTACCAGAGTCCAACAGGCACCACCAGCAACCTAATCTACAAGGAAGTATCACAGTTGTGCTTGAATCTCTCATTCTCAGACAATTATTCAGTAATAGCTTTGACACAGCTAAATTGATCTCAATGTTTCAAGTCTTAGTGACAATGAGGCACACAAAGCACAGCCTGTCCTGGTTTCTGTCGCCTTGAACAGGACAGGAAATTAGTGATCACCAGCTGAGCCTCAAACAACTCATACCACATGCTCTAGAACAATGAAGATTACACAATGTAGATAGTTGAATTTGATAAGTAAAGATTACACTTTTATAATCCAATAAAGGTACGCTTTTGTAATCCAATAATTAGAAGATTTTTATGAATTTTATGTTAATAAAGTGTTTAACTTTGTACCAATTAAACCACTCTGGTTAAAGTATTATGAAAATATTCCAGTCTCTTAGAGAAATTGTATCATTTTTTCTGAAAAGCTGATGTAATAATATATCTGTTCTGATTTCAAGTCATTATTTAAGAGAAGTTATTTGAAAGGGACAGCACAAGAAATGTCACCCTCGCAGGGGAAAAACAAAACTCAGAAGGCACAATTCCATCATACTAACAATTGCCAGATCGGTTATGTTTTCAACACTTACTATTTGATTTTAATAACATATTGTGCAAAGTAATACACTATTGCTTTTATGAACACTTTGATGTTGACATAAGAAACCAAAATTTAATGAAAGTTGATGTCTTTAAAAAATATTTCCCATCTGTAAATATGATTTTCTTTAATATCGATCATCTGTCAAGAAGGTGTATTTACTCTTGATATTTAAGCTCTAATGACGAAAAGCTTGCTTCAGGGCTGACATTTCTGAAAAAGGTACAATCATTATTGACTGTTTATAATTTCGATAAATTCCTTTGTTGTTGAAAGCTTTGACCGAACTTAAAGAAACTTGAATAAAATTACTTTGTTAAAATTTTAAAAAATATGAATATATTTTGTATGTTAGTCAGTAAAGTTTACATGAAAGAATATACAGATAAATAAGTCACACCTCTTAGTGTAACATCTCCAACATCTTTTGCAAACAGAGCTTCCAATTCTAATGATAGAGCATATAAAAGCCTGGAGACTAAGAAGACTAGAATCAAACATGGAAGCAACTCGACACAATGTGATGACAAAGAACATCCCTCAACTTGTACGCTACCATGGCAAATCTTTTTCTTCTTTTTTTTCTTCACATTACTGTGAAGCATTGCCATTACAGTACTGCCATTACTAAAATAAACACTGCCAAATTACATGCTGTCTGAAGGCATGCTACATGGAACTTTGTTGGGGGGGGGTTTTCTTGTGTGGATGAAATGAAATAGAAATTTATCATTATAATTTGGTACTACACATGAATTCATCAAAAACACTTCGCTCCACATCCTTATTACTTCATTGCAAGAAAACAGCCAACTTTTTATTTTATGACAAAAGGATTTGATAAGTTTGTGATTTTGTTTGCATATTACATGTGTTAGGTCTCTACTTCTAATTCAAATCTATATATATATGGCCTTGGCCGTTCGGATCTATAGAAAAAGCACCCTCACTTCTCATACCAATTTGAATGGAAATAGTTATAATATACTCTCCTTGGTTTTGCCCAAATATCTTACAGTGCATAGGGTTTTTTGTTGTTGTTGTTGCTTGTTTCTTTTTTTTAATTCTGAAGACCATTCATTTTATTTCCACATTAAAACTGTGAAAGTGTTCCAAGAGGACATTTCATTCATAATTTGAAGTGGCTTCCTGATTTGAGACACTCACTAAGAGTGTCATCGGTACAATACAAATTCAGCACTGTCTATTCTTGCCAAAGAAACACAAAATGACTTAGGAAAAAAAGAAAATAAGTCATGTCACACAAAACTGAGGCTGGCAATGAATGAAAAATATAATCAATATTTGCTAATGTAAAACTAAAATCAATATTTGCCAATAAAGCCAATGTTTGGTTATAAATCAAAAAGAGAGAGAAGTATCAGAAGAAAGTTACAGTGGTTGGTTTGGACAAATTTGGTTCAAGGCATAGCATCAACGGGTGTATATCAAGGGGCTACTTTATCATAAAGTTACAAAAAATGTTTTCCTTCTCACTGACCTGACACCAATGTTGATTTGATTTACCCACATCCATAACTACGGTGAGCTCGGGGTTAATGGTAGGATTTTAAATCTTTCATTTGCCCGGACTGCCCAGTAAACAGCCAAGGGATCTTTAACGTGCAGAGTGTTGTAATCTGCACGGGACCTCCTTTTATCGTCCATCTCCGATGGGACTAGGTGTCGATCTGCCACCTGGATCAGGGGTAGATGTTCCTCGAAAAAAATTTAAGAAAACTTTTCACCCGTTGGCGAGGCTCAAACACACTACCTTTTGCTTGAGGGCCGACACCTTGCCTCTGGACAAATCCCTTCACTGATGTTGAAAAATGTGAATTTCTATAGGATTCCACTCATTTCCGGTCAAATAATATCATGTTTACATGATGAAAATCAATAAAAATAACCACAAAAAAAAAAAATCAATATACAGTAGTCTCCATTAGCGCACACTCCTCGGGAGACAACAAAATTAGCGACATCAGTTGGGGGATAATAAATAAAAATCTGGTGAAAGAGAGTTCCTGTAATCTGGTGCTAGCGAGTCTGTCCCCAGGAAGAAAAAAATTATTTATTTTTCTGTGAACTCTATGTGGATGTGTGTCACTGTGTAAACGCGTTCTATTGTTTGTTGAAACTAAACATCACTGTTGAGATGAATTTCTTAGCAGAAATTTGGCACGAAAAATGCCTAATACCATGCACTTAGGCAGGGGTCCTTTCTCAACAGCCGTGCAGTTAGAGGGTGACATTGTATAGAGAAAAAAATACTATTTCGTGTGATGACCGTGCGCTTAGCCAGAGACTACTGTATTACAATTTTTCTAGTCCGAAACTTGGGTTTCACTGCCTCGTCGGCCGTAAGAAAATATCATAGTGTGATTCTGAAACAACGTCAAGAATATTACTATTGACTTTTGTCAACATACAGTTATAATATAACTGGAGAACTTTAATTTATGATAATTATTATCTTATGTCAGTAAAAAAAAAAGAACAATTACAAAAACACAACAATGTTTGATCTCAACGACAGTATCTATTTGACACCAATGGAACTGATTGAGGGACACTGATATACATCATGTAAAAAAAAACCGTCTGAATCAATGAATTAGTCATTACCAATTACAAGCATTGTTGAAAGATTCTTCTGAGCAAAAAAAGTAGTAGGATATCTTACAAGTACACATCTCCATGTTACAGACGAATAGTTAGAAAAATAAATGAAGCATGCTTAAAAAAATAGATATTTCAAGATCATCGTTTATCACCCTCTCTTTCCAATACAATCTGAAAAGCTTTCAAAATAAAAAGCAAATAGATAATAAAAAAAAAGTAAGTATGCCACATTGCAGTGAAGCAAGGAGCGTCCATCCATAACAATTGGAAAGGCGATATTCTATGAAATTTGAGCTCCAGCCCACATTGATGGATAGTACATGCTTTGAAGCACTTCCATTTCTCTCAAAGATCCGAAATTCCACATAAAGGGTGCAGAAAGACATTGTTACCGAAAACTAGGCAGCCGTGGGCATGAAGAGAAGGAAGATGGCAATCATGGGAAAAAAGGTCTCATGACAGATCCTGTAGCAAGAAGCTGGTGGCCAGTCTAAGGTTGTTGTTAGTGGCTTGTAGGGCCTGCCGCACTTGAGCATCACTGAGGCCCATCTCAACCAAGCACCTCACCTAGAGAAACCAAAGATAATGGAGGGGGTTTTTATATGCCATAGAGAAAGATATAAAGATCATTCTTATCATCATCTGTATAAATTATTGTCACTACCTTCACCAGTTTCATTATCATCACCGCTCTTTTGAATCTTATTCACTGCAATGATTGTGTTTACATGTATAAGAACACAATGTTAATTCTTTGTTGTTACGTTATGCATGTTTTAATCTCGTAACGCTTAAATGTGTGTAAGCTGTTTGCATGTGAAAAATATATTTTATTTATAGTAAAAGTGTGTTGTATTTCATATTGTATTGAAGGTATTGTAACACCAAAACGATGTGCACTTTTGGACAATAAAGTTGTAGCTTATCTTATAGTGTTTATGAAGAATGGATAAACTTGTTTCCTTTGCATGAAAGATAGTTATTGTTATCTTTCAATTTGTCTTACATTGCTATTCCAAAGGCCACATGGAAAGCAATGGCAAACTACCACGCTATGCCGAATGCCGAGAGAAATCAGGACTCTACTTGTGATCACCCCCACCCTCAATTCTGAGTATGGGGATTTTACTTTTTACTACTATTCTATAATTTTTAACATTGAGATCATCACTCATATTGAAAGTGGGTACATTTCTTGTCTTTTCTCCACTCTCATGCTCTCTCTCTCTCTCTCTGTGAAATGTTTGTAGTTTGGTCCTTCCATTCACATTTTCCACACTTCCATCACCGCAGAAAACAATCAGCAAACTTTCACATTAAATATTTCTTTCTCACAGCTGTCATTCATAATCTCAATATTTCCCGCCCCCCCCCTTCAACCATATCTCATCTTTTATAAAAGTTGCTGTATATATTTACTTTAAAAGCATCAAATGAACTATGCAGTTAACGGAGTCAGAGTTGTTCTTTCTCAAAACTTTCACCCATCCGTTTCAAAAAGGAATAAAATCTCTTGATATCACGTTTGCAACGTTGTGACAAAACCCTCCTGGGTCAGTCATGGGCTTTGAACAAGTGTCATCACAACACTACCGTTTCACTACAACGCCTCTATTTTATGAAATACTTTTCAATTCATTCATTCATACCTGATCATCAGAGATAGGCAGCGTATTGTTTCCATCTGATCCATTCACTTCATTGTCACTGGCTCCTCCTAATAAAGAAAATCATTGACTATTAACTATTATCATGATTTAAGATATTTTCAAACAACATTACATGAAGTGTGTTTGATCAAACAAAAGCTTTAGTAGTAAATGATAACATGATATGAATAAAGTAAAATGTGAAATGAAAATTTGGAACATAAACTGTAGACAAGGGATTTTGTTTCGGAAAACACTTGAAATAATCATTTCGATGGTGTCGGGCACCAAATGGTCAAGTTCAAAATTTTCAAATTTAAGAACAATAGCTTCATCTTAACAGAAACAAAAGCCACACTGTGTCAAAGTAGCAGAAGGCATTATCTTATAGAAATGCTTCAAAACTACATTTTCACATCAGCACAAAACAGCCAAATCAGTTTCCAAATGAATGGGTTGGTCATGGCATAAATGGCCGAGTGCTTCAATTTCTTTTGTCTCAAAACGGCCGCCCAAGAAGTTATAACAAATTAATTGCGTGTCAAAATATAATTAGCCCATTGGAACAAACATCCCATCCATCTCATGTGTGCAAAATCTTATGATTTAGAACCGATTTTCAAGAATTATTCGGTATTTTTGTCTCTCCTGTAAAAGAATTTTTTTTCGGTATTTTATCCGTCGATATTCAAATTGAAAATTCACACCTAGTGTAAACAGTCAAACCAGAAAAAGATATTTTTAGCAGTTTCAGGCTAGAAAGTGTCATGATGACCACAGGCTGAATGCTGGTTGGATCATGTGGTTCATTCAAAACTGAGATGACCCAAAGAGCTGTAGCATATTATGGTCTCTAGAGCGCAAAACTAATCAGGGTAATAATAATTTGTCACATTCAGGAATGGACGCTGGTCTGTTGCAGCCATACGTCATGACAGAGGGTAAATCTTTTAAAGTGTCAACAAGTGATTTTTTTATAAATTGTCCGGTTTAAGAAAGCCAGGTTTTGAAATAAAACATTTGTACTCTTCCAAACACATATGTAACTGCTGTTTCTGACTGATTCAGATGAGCATGAGTACCTGGTTGTCATAGTAGACAAGGACACTGTCAAGATGCTGGTAAAATGCTTCCATAGGGAATTCCTGCCCAAAAGGGGGACTGATTCAGAGGACAAGGTGTCAGCCTCTCAATCTCAACCATAAGATTGGTATAGACCGTCAACATTGGCTGCTTTTTTTCAGAATGCAGGTAGGGATTCACCTAGTCCCATCAGAGAGACGTCATGGGATGTCCTGTGAGCAGATTACAACACTGTGTCCAAAACTCCCTGGAGATCTGAAAAAAATTAAAATCCCAAAAACCCATGAGGAGATGACTTTCCTTGTGGATGCATTGAAAACTGCTCGATAGAAGTGAACCTTTCAGTTCAAATGTGTTTCCAAGACACGGTTAGTGAACTGAGCATCCCATTTCTTTGGAAGAGAAATGTGTTTTAATGTCTGGTTTGTAACTTGAAACAATGGTCCAAGGCGGCAAGGTGTTCGCCTCTCAACCAAAAGGTCACATAGTCCCATTAAATTAAAAAAGAAAGTTCTGTGTGTCCACTGCACATTAAAGATCATCCCTTGGCTGTTTATTGGGCAGTTCGAGCAACGTTTAAATCCTACCAAATCCACTGAGATTTCCTTAGTTGTGGGTGTGGGTACATAAATCAAAATAAACAAAATCTAATCAAAAGTAACTTGAAAATGAACTTTTTATATCCCATATTTTAAGAAAATACATTTGAAATAAAGTATCAAACTAAAGTAGGCATATAACCCTCAAATAAACCCATTTCCAAATGACAGTTAAATGATTTTAAATAAAACAAGTGAGCAATTCCAAACCATACCTGACTGTTGATTGCACAATATTCCTGTTGTGGTTGCCAGAATTCCCCTGATTCTGATGAGGCAAATTTAAAAAGAAGAAGTTGAGGACAGACAAATACACAGTCAATGGCTAGTTGATTCGTTGTGTGATGGATATCAACTATCATAATATCTTACTTATAAAAGCTAAGATTTAATCATGGTGGATCTAGATTACGTGTGTTTAATTACTTTCCTACATAAGAAAAGTGGTGCAACCCTAGTAATGTTCACTGTATTGTGTAGCCATCAGTCTGTGTGCGTTACTAGTGTTAGTAACGTTCTATAAATGCAACTTGTGATCGTATGTATGTTAACGTTCCATAACTCCATACCTTGTGTGTTGATATAATAACAATTATATAATGCATAATGTAATCAATACTTACGACATATAAAATCATGCAAAATGTATAAAAAATGCGTCCCTATCCATGAGGGTCATGCTCAGTTACACTTTACAAAGGCCAAGATATAGATCATAAAATAGCATAGAATGATAATGTAACATAGTTACTTGTAGTTCTGAAAGGGATTTCCCTAGTAGTAAAGGAAAACCTATGACATAATCGATCTTAGCGTCTATAAAACCCCTAGTGAGTTTGTCTACTATCGATCTTTTAGATCAGGAAAGTTAGAGAGTGCTGTCGAATTGTTTGGAATGTGGAAATTTACGTTTCTAGAATTGTCTTAGTTTTAACTTTAAATGCCAAGTCTAGCCATGAAAAAGAGATGTACAAGAAGTCAGCTAGATTCCACCTCGTCTTATGCCAGCATTGTGAATTTCTTTCCCTCATTGATTGATTATCGACTGTGAGTATAATTATTAATCGAGCCTTGGTGTTACTAGATTGTCTATGTCAACATCTAGATCTAGAATGCACTACCTTCAACAAAAAATAATAGGTTAAATTGAAATGTAAACATGGCAACCCCAATATTTAATTTTAAGGAAATAAATGTATATCCGCTAATGCAGGTTACTACACATAAAAAAAAAAAATTAAAAAGGAGAAGAAAGAGAGCACAAACAGGAAACAGAATCAAACAATGACCAACCAACCAAGTCTGAGGAACATCTATCACATGATTAATTATGTCATCCAAAAAACAAAACCTTCCTGAGAACATTTACAAAAAAAAACCCAACCGTTTAGTAGTTTTTAACAAGCTACATACATTCATCTGTTTGCATAGTTATCAAATACTATTTTGTAAAGAGAGAACATAATACATAAGATTTCTTTTCTGCACACTACCAACCAAGCTGATCACTCTCCTTACATTTCACTTCCCCAATGCCCTTGCCTCACTGTCATCACATATATATGTAGATCTACCATAGTTGGTAGAGAAACACAATAAATAAAACTTAAAAACTATGGCCACGGAGACACTCACCAATGGTTGGGGAGGGTCCGATCTCCATCCTCTGACCTGCCCGCATGGCCGTCATGAGCATTTGCTGTTCCTTGCGGTCAGGCGTTCTTGATGCTGAAGTTCAAGAGTGGCACCCATGGGCAAAGAATTGGCGGAGATATCCGTTGGCTCCAAAAAGCGGTCAAGGAATTTATCAAAGCCATTGGCGACAAAGGACGGAACTTGAAGGAATGTTTTCACCATCAGGAAATTGCCTCGCAAAGAAGGCCAGCCACCTGTTACAGACACAAGATGTAAATATATATATATGAGTTTTCATTGCTGGATTCAATGCTTAAACTAAAGATGATGCTTGAGAAATTACATTGGTATTGCTTAAGCGATATGCAGTAATGAAAGAAAGATAATATGCAACAAGTAACACAATTAAACCCTCCAACCTAAAACAAAACAACCCCTAACTCTTTTGTGAGTACAGAAACACTTTCTCTGGTATTGACAATATCAAAGATGGCATGAATATGACCATACATGGACACCGACGACTTGGGTTGGCAAAAACAGATTTATAGGGTTTGTCGACTAGTGACGCTTATTTCTTTTCAATTTGAAACTGTTCGAAGTCAAATGAATCACATGGTTTCTACCTTCGGTGAGATTTTGGACAATTCAGACGTTATGAAAGGATGTCTCTCCCCCCCCCCCTCCCCAAAAAATGATGACAGATCAATGGTAATTTGATGTGTTCTCTCCCATCTGAATTAGATATAAACAAGCATGATTAACTCTATTGTCTAAATAAGCCAACAATAAAACTGAGACTCAACACAGGAATTCAAATGGTATTTCCAAATAAAGGGACCCCGGGCTGTAAGATTATTCCATATCAACATCCTTCACTAGCAAAGACTCACCAGGGCACAGCCCATGACCAGTAGGTTTTCTATGTTGGCACTGGCCATCTGCAGTCCAAGGATATAGTTGATGGTTTTCCCGTGACAGGCACCCCATGATATGCATGAACGCCACCCGAGGAATGGAGCAATAGAAACTGATGTAGAACGGAACACCAGGCTGAACCTATGGAATATATAAATATGAATGATAACGATGACAGATAATTTGCCCAAAACATGATAACGCTTTTTTTTTTCTGCCTCACTAAAATACAAACCCCAATCAAAAACTACACAACCACAAGAAATACAACCACGCCCGCCCCTCTCCCCCCACCTTTCAAACTGAAAATAAAAAGAAGAGCAAACAAAACAACTTGTGCCCTTCACTCTGAAAAAAAAACCCACATCAAAACAAACCCAACCCAAAATCAAAATGAAAACCCCCACTATAATGTATGACAATACAGTACCGACAGTCTAAGATTTTCACAGAACAAGTGGCCTAATAATACCTCGGTCCACCTACCGCCACATACTCTGTATAACGGGGGGTTTTCTATACATTACAAACTGGCACATTAACCCTTTCCTGCCTAAGGGCCCTTCTGAATTTAGTCTGTGTGCCTAAGCCCTCACTTCCTATTCAGTGTGTGTGCCTAAGCAAAGGACGCAACTTTGATGAAAAGTAAACCTGTCTCAGTTACAATTTATTTTATAGACTTAACTCTTAAAGCCCTGAATGACGCTGTGAGCGTTCAGCAGCCATTCACGTTTTGACTGAACAACGCTGTCAGTGTTACTCTAGTATTGTTTCGTTTGATTCAAGTATAAGTTTTATAATCACATGCCCCATGAAAGTGAAAGTAGAATGAAAAACAACTGAAAAATCTTGTGTTTTCTATGCGGTTTTTTTTGCCTTTTTATGTGTTTTCTTGAATCTGTAAATCAGCTGATTTTTATTTACAAATATGGCTTCTGCTAGTTCATGTAGTTCACCTTTCCGAGGCTGTGCTCGACGATTGACAGCACAACAAGCCTTAGAACTCTGTACTGTTGATGAAGGCTCTGATTTAGACGATAAACTGAGTGAATCTGATGATAATTTGTTTGATGGTGATTTACCTATGGCAGACAGTGAAGATTCTGATAGATCTAGCAGTCCCAGTAGTGCAAAAACCTTGCATCTCAGCTTCTCAAACTGCTAAAGATAAAGGCAGGGGAAAGATATCTAGATCTACTACTCCTAGATCTACTGTAATTGAAGTAGTTTGGCCTATTTGGATGCCAGTTGAAAAAAATCAAGAGACACCAGTAACAACATCAAAGATTTTTCGTTTTCTACCAAAGGATGGACAAGACCCAGGTGTTCAGGCAGATCTGGATGAAAACTCAAAGTCATTAGACTGCTTTTCCTCTCTTTTCTCTAGAGAAATTGCCAATCATGTTGTTAGCTCAGTGAATAATTATGCTGCAGTTCAAGTTCAGAAGCACAATCCACCTAGAAAGTATTCTCGGTATGGCTCATGGACCTCCTATACAGAATATGAACTTTTCAAATTCACCGCAATGACAATAGTTATGGGCATAGACAAATGTCCATCCATCAGGGATTATTTTGCCTCATCAAATGATTGCTTGTACACTCCATTTTACAACAAAAACATTTTTGGAAAGCGACAGATTTGAATCCATTTTTCAAACCATGCTCCATGTAGGTGAGCCTGATTCACAGGGTAAGGAAAAATTGAGCCATTTTTGAAAAAATTCAATGAAGCCTTCATCCCTTACCAAAAGGTTTCAATAGATGAAATGATTGTAGGATTCAAGGGCAGATGGGCCTATAAACAATAACAATGCTGCCAAACCATCCAAATACCACATAGAGCTTTTGTCTTGTGGATAGCACAACAGGATACGTAATAAATTTGCGGACATATTACGATACGAACACGTCATATGATCCTTATTTTGTAAATATGTTATTTTTGGTCATTTCAAAAGTTCCATTTCTTATAATACTTTTCAAGCATTTCTTCCAAAAATGCTTGATTTTTCACCTTTGTTGATTTCAATTGATATTTTTACTGGGACATCAAAATCCCATCAATAATAATGAAACTTAAGGAGACTGTACACAATTGGATTACCTTCCATGATAAAATACTGTCAAGGGATTTTATACATCATCATGACAATGATTAGCCAACAAAGGTAAATTTTAATAAATATTTTTATGCAATTACTTTTTTATTCATCCATTCAAGTTGAAAAAGGCAAACCTATTTTCATTAGTTGATTAGTTTATTGATGTTGATTTGAAACTGCATTTAATTCCTGTTATTTTTATGTATGATTTGTCTTTCTATATCTCTATTCTGAAGCTTGTTATAAATATTTCAAAATACGTTGTCTACACGCATCCTAGATCAAAAACAAAACATTCCGGTGGGGATAGATTTTGCTTGAAAAAAACATGAGAACATTTTTCAATCACTGACAGGGAACCCACTACCTTTCGGCTGAGAAGCTGAGACCTTGCCTCTGGACTACCGAAGTCTCCAACAATCAGAAAAGTAACGTTGATAACAAGACAGTCAATTCAAGGTGCACTTACATTCCAGCAGGCATCCTTCCCACCTGGATATTCATAGAGTTGAGGAAGTAAAACACCACCAGTTCCAGGATGCTGGCAAAGACGGCTGTGGAAAGGATGTGCGACTGGAAAGACATGAGATAAAAAATACAGTGGACAAGAAAGAAAAAAAAAACCGTAAATGCATGTCTTTAATAAATGCATAAAACAAATTTAGAGACAGACTGAGTGAGTGAGTGAAAGAGAGAGAGAGAGAGAAGAGAGAGAGAGAGAGAGAGAGAGAGAGAGAGAGAGAGAGAGAGAGAGAGAGAGAGAGAGAGAGAGAGAGAGAGAGAGAGAGAAATGTAAATGAAAATGACTAAACATAGTTAAACTTGCATTCATTGATAATCAGATCCAGACTTTTGTGAAGAAAAATAAACAAACTCCAGATGGCTACTAAGTATGTGCACAATGGGACTGTACATAAGATATATATATATTCAACAAAATACTTAAGTGAAGTACAAACCACAAATTTCCGAGATCCAAATCTTCTCTCAAAGATCCTGAAGTTGTACATCAGCAAGGAGGAGAAAAGTAAATCTGGCAACTCTAAAAACACTAGCTTGGCAAGTAACATCTTCTTGAACTGAAAATAAAAATACAAAAAAAAAAGTTAATGTTAAATGTAAACAGGTGAAACAAACAAAAAACAAACTTCCCTAACCCTAACAACGATCAATAATACAAATAAATCTAAAACAAACGCTATTACAATCTTTTCCACCCCTCAAAAAGCTACAAGAAACAAATCCAACCAAAGACTTGAGCCACAGATATTTTGAAAAGAAAAAAAAAACCCAATAAAATGCAAATCCCGCACAAAACAAAGAATCTCAAAAGAAAACATACATCATGTAGTCAAATAGGTCAAAATTTGAATTTGAATGCATTTAACAAAAGTGAATTCCATGCTATCTCTCAGACTGGGCAAGGTGGTTTAAAAAAAAAAAAAAAGTTACATCCACAGATTGATCCTCGGATGACAAAAGCAAGTCAACAAATAATACACATTCATATATATTCAGACTTGCTGAGCTTGGCCTTCACGGATACGTATGTGGCAAGAGGTCACATAAATGCCTATAGAAAAAGGTGGGTTCACAAAGGAGACAAGAGATCGTGACTTCCAAATATTATACTTTTGACACTATTGGCTATTTTCCTCTCCTTCCATTATCATTTCTGGGTGGTTGGGGGCTTTTTTTTTGCCTCAGCCTTGTGAAACTGAATTTCTGGATCACTTTCTCGAAAAGTGGCATTTTTGATAACAGTAAAAAGGTTACCTGTCTTTTGTCAAAGGTGTCTTGATCATAATGAAGCAAGAACTGTAAATGTTGAAGAGGGAAGGCAAATAGAAAATATGTGATGACCGCATGACACATCAACAATTTTGTCACAGGAGTTCCGTCTGAAAGAGAAAAAAAAACAACTTACTACAAGAGGGACTTGGCATATATATGCTCAAAATGAAGCACAACACGATTATCTAAAAAACAAGTTTGAATTGCAACCCTC
Organism: Doris montereyensis; assembly: GCA_037039925.1. Classification (NCBI taxonomy): domain Eukaryota; kingdom Metazoa; phylum Mollusca; class Gastropoda; order Nudibranchia; family Dorididae; genus Doris; species Doris montereyensis. Next base: position 345,067 of record JAXRKP010000294.1, on the reverse strand, counting down.
ACAGAACTAAAATCACAACAAAGTGAAAAAAAGAAAAAAGAATGAAAAGGAGAGGGAAAAACAAGAAAAGGGAGAAGTAGAAGCATAATAACAACTATTTATAAGACATTCTTTGTCAATGGGCCTCTCCTCATTGATGTCAACTAGTTTCTATGTCTACACCTGACATGTCCACTAGATTTAGTCGAAAAATTTACCCACGCTTTTTGATAGAATATTTCATGATGATATTCTTAATATTATCACCTAAAATAAACATTATATTTTACTTTACAGGATGGGAAGATAAAAAAAGATGAAATTTTAATATATACCTAAACCGGAGCATACCCTGACAAGGTATTCTAAAGTCTTTTGCAGGTCCCTAAGGATCATTCAATAGAAGTCCTTATCCCCATCATAATTACTGCAACTTCCTGAACATGTTATTCCCTGCTTATTGCTTCGTACTCATCCACATGAGCTAAGTGGAGAAAATAGAGCTAATCAGCTTCTCTAAAGTGCATATATATAAAGCCTTGGCAGAATCTTTTTGAACAAGATTCAACAAACAACACTCAAGACTTGAAAACTATCACTACTTACAGAATCCTGCAGGTCCTGCAACCGCTATCATGTTATTTCTGTTGTGGTCTTCTCAGAGCTTCGTTGAACAATAAAAAAAGAGGATGATGAGAATTTTAAAATAAACTTAATCATGTACAGTCGACATTGATTAATCGTAATATAACGGCAAAAGTTGCAATTATAATTAGCCAGAGTCAATTGTTACACATACACAGAGCTGTCACCTAGATTGAATTCTGGATCTAACAAGATCACAAAACTCATCAAACTTTTTATATATATATGCAAAAGATTTGATTCAAAGCAAAAGAAATAAAATTAAGATAAAAGAAATGCCATGAATGCTTCCACCTATGAGAGTATAAAAACAAGGCAAAATATAACAAGCCCTTCAAGTAAGATCAATAAAACACAGAGACCAAACCAGGCCCCCTAAAAAAAATACTAAAATCATCAAAAGGAATACCCTCTGAAACACTTTTAAATGAAAATAATGGCTGGAATAAAGACTTCACATACAAAACACATTTTGATTAACATTGTCAGTGCAAAAATACAACAGTTTCAATGCAAGATAAAAATGAATTAACCCTTTGGTTGCTATCCTATTTGTCCCAATTTACATCTCAAATGCTAAGGCTTTTTGAGAATTCCTATGAAAAATGAAACTTAGAAAAAAAAATCTAGCTCTCAAATGACACATCACAAGGTAATGAAATTTTCAGGCTAGTTAGGAATATGGACAAGCTAAATATTCGATTGATGTATTGACCCTTTTTTAACATCCTCCAAACCCACTCTTGGTCAGACCTCTCTCTATCATGCCCACTTCCCCCTCTCTGTCCCTCTTCGTCATAATGATCCATAGGCCTAGGACTAACATCACGATCGTCTAAATCTAATTCAGGCCTATCAGCTTCAGAAATCGAGCTAGAATCATCACTCCTGGGCATAAACTCATCACCAGAGTCAATATCATATCTATATGTATCAGCCTCATCATCAGATTCCATCGCTAATGTAAACAAACCAATAAAACAAGAAAAATGATCCAAAATCGCAGTTCAAAACACCCCCAAAAAATTACCATAGTCGAATTTATAAGTGTCGTAAGCAAAGGGAGCTACTCCCGAATTACTACAGGCACTGAAAATAAAGAATTTGCCTTTTAAATGGTCCTTATTAGGAATTCGCCTCTTGGCAAACATCGTAGATTGGAAACCCATACCGGAAATGTGCCTTCGGCGAATATAGCAACCAAAGGGTTAATAAAATTCAAAGTATTTTGTTAATTTACAATTTCCCCTTCAATTTATAGAGTGGAGCCAAGTAGTATATTTGCTGAAATATCATTGGTCGATAAACATAGATTGATTATGAGGCATTAAATGGTGCTAACATCTGGAAAAATCATGTGTAGTGTAGCAGTGTTGTCACTGACTGATCATAAGGATGAGAATCTTAACACACAACGTGGATGTAAAAAAACTACCGCTGCAGGCAATCGTTGGCCATCTGGCACTGTTGGACAGTCAAATAGATACCACTCCCGTAGTGAACGCATATTTGCATGATCGACACACACAATGTGTTGTAAAAGAGTTAATTCTAGCTCCATAATTTTATTTCAAGGTAAATGAATATATCTCGATGTAAATAAATCAATTATTTTTCGACATTTGATAGCTTTTATACCAAATCTGTTTAGAATCTGAATTAAATACCGCGTAGAAACCATTTATTGGCGTAATTCAAACAGACAGTTTATAGATAGACCTGACAGATATCAAGAGAGTCTAGATCTTGTCCTCCCAAATCTGATAGAATCTTGAGATTCTAAAAGATTCTAGAATTCTAGACTTTTCAACTTCTTCCAGATTTATAACTTCTAATAGAGCTAGAAAGAATAGATCTAGATCTATCTATATAATATTCAGATTAGATCTAGATCTTTCTGATCTATCTCCTCTAGATTTAGAGCTAGATCTAGATCTAGATCTTCCGAAGATCTAGATCTAGATCCAGATCTCGTAAATGTCCTTATTTCTCATGATATCATTATAATTAAATAATAATAATCACTGACATACGTTATGAGAAAAAACATACTCTCAAATTTAAATTTGATCATGAAAAACATTGTAAGGTCCCCAGAGTACGTGTTTTTCGGTTGGTGGTAGACCAGTGGAGGAGGAAGACAAAGTAGTCAAGTCGCCACAGCAATAAACAATTGCGATTATCGAACACTTTGGATGAAATTGCTGACTCAAATGTGGTCATGAGTTAATGACTATATATGCACTGGTAAGATATGCAGTTAAGGCTCTCAACAAACAGGAACGTTTTTGTATGATTTAAGGAGGTGATATAGATCTAAACTCAACCAGTAAATAAAAAAGACGAAAAAATTCATCAGCTCAAGATCAAGGGTGCGCCATGGCTCATACTGAACAAGAACTCAATGAGTACAAAGTATTGAGTCTTTACATTATTGTGTGATCAAATTTGCCATTGAATAGACAAGAGCTCCACAACACATCTTCTCCTCGATCGAAGGATAGGATAGGGCGTAGATGGGTAGTACGACTCATTCTGGAGTTGGACATCGTAAACGTGATCAACTTGAGGTTTTGCTGGCGTAAAACACTGGCACAGGCTGCATTTTCTTGCATAAAAGCTGTTTAGAATAAAGGAAACTCTATCCTCCAAGATACACAGGTATTACTTGTGAGAAACTAAAAATAAGGATTATTAAGCTCTAGATCTTGATCTAAGTACGTATAGATCTATCTATTCTAGAGCTAAATCTAGATCTAGCCTCTCTAAATCTATCCATAGAGAGAGAGGGGACTTAAATCTATCTAGAGCTAGATCTATATGTAGCTAGATAACTTAGTAGATCTCGATTGTCTAGAATATTTCTGGACTTAAGATTTAGAGATTCTAGATCTAGATGTAATAGGTAATTATTTCCATCTGTCCAGCAATTATCATTGTTATAAACATAATGTAGTTCATGTTGGCTCCTTATTACTTTGTCACGTCTATTCATGGCGAGATCTAGATTTAAATGGTAAGAAATGGGCTGAAGTTTCTACCAGATTGAAGATTGTTATAACAATGTATGGCTGGATCTAGGTTTGATCAAATAATACATGAGTGAACAGGTCCGTTCATTGGTGATATCAGAACAACTTAATCACCAAGAAACGCTTGCTGTGTTACCATGGAAGTGAGAGAAAGATAAAAATAGAATAAAAAGAGAGAGAGAGGGAGAAGATTCTTACTTAGTTTGAACAATGATTTCAATAATAATACGTTTATAATAATAATATTGATTAACAGATGATAAAAGACCTATAACATGTATTATTATTATCAATATTATTATGTTATTTTCTGAAAGTTGAATAGAATAAGAAATTTATATAAATGAGATGTTATCACCATGCAACAAAAAAATACTGATTAAGCAAAAAGACCACCAATCTTGTGGAACTAAGGACTAAACAATAGCAGCTCTATATATAACCGTAACAGCCACTTACATAGGAAACTCATTCAATTTTGCATTAGAATATTTAGAAACTACTAGTGTCATTAAATTTCGACTTTGTAAGTTACCGTGTACAGAGCTTGAGTTTAATACATCCAACATTTCTGGGGACTACGTAGCCACCATGACTAGGTAGTCCCCAATTGGAGAGCTCGTTGCACATCCTTCTAACTGGATCTAAACGGACTGACCAGTCGCTCGGATCGATCTAAAACGGGACCGCCTGTGCGTCGTCGATTCAGTGTGTAGAGACAATTTATGCCGTTTTTGCATTTTCTACATCGATAAAAGGCCGTCTTGTATTTTCAGAGTCGGGGAAAAAAATGGGCTTGTTTTATGTGTTCATGACTTCAAGTTTAAGAAGTATGAGTTTTGTGAGTGTTCGTTTTTCGTAAGATATAGAAGTATTAGAAGGTTAAATTTAGTGTTTTGACCGATTTGAAAAATTTAACAATTTTTTTTTTTTTTTATAATTCGTAACCATTTAATATTATTCTACAGATATGATTTTGGTATCAAATTACTCAGGTAATAAAGTTCATTCCAGTGGTAGCAATTGCTTTTCCATTGCTTATACTTGAGATTTCGGTTTGGACTACCTAATGGAAACACAATTTTAGCCAAGAAAATGAGCTCGTATTTATAAGGGAAAACCCATATTCTTCTTCGTTCTCTCTTTTCTCGTTCTTTGTATGTCTCCTATTCGCGTCCTTTCCTCTTTCTCTCCCTTCCTCTTCTACCACCCCTCCTCTCTCTCTCTCTCTGTCTATCTTATATTACAGTTTTCTTTTGTTTTCTTCTTTCTTTTTGTCTTTTTTGGGGGTATAGTTGTTGATATTATTATTAGGCTTGCTCTATTGCACCATTGACACTATTATTAGTTTCACTCAGCATTGTTTAGTATTTAATTGTTTCTATGTCTCCTTGTGGTTGATGAAGAAAGGGCAACCTGAAGATTTCTCTGTACTGTCCTGTTTTCTATCTTTTAGACCTCTCATATCTATTTCATATTCCCCTTCATTAGTTATCAGCTTCTTCATGTTCAAATTGAATAAGGCTGTAATAAATGAATTGCCCACTATGTCACCTAACTCAATGAAGATCAAAAACAGTCACATGTTGTGGTCAAGAGCGGCAGCCTCACACAGCGGAACTAGATTATCGATCGAGATTGAGGGGATACCGAAAGATCTGCCTTACAAGGGTTATACCAAACGTCAGGTTAAACTTTATCTTGGAAAACATCAATACGTCTTTTTACTTTTTATTATCAACTGGAAAGGATAGGGAGAAAAATTCACTTACTACAACCGTAACAATGGATGTATTGAGGTCATTACCACCGTCCAATCTTCATAGAGGTTTAATGTCATGGTTCCCGGTTCAGGGGAAAAGATTAAAATATTCAAAGATTATTACGAATGACTTCACTGCAAGTGGAGTCAACGGTATGAATTAATTTTCTTTTTAAAACATCTTTTTCATTTCATATCAATGTATGTGACAATGGGATAACAACTTAATTCTAAAGGATGAAAGAAATTGGACCATGTTTTAAACAGGAGAAGGAAAAGAAAAAACTTAATAACTTCACTAAACAGTTTAGTGAAGTTATTAAGTTTTTCTTTTCCTTCTCCTGTGAAATAATTAAAAATTAGATATACGCAAAAAAGTGCACGGACGCAACAAAATGTATCTGACACAGGTCAGTGTGAGTGGCATTTTGGACTGGGACTAATTGACTCGAGAGTTTCTGACTTTCTATTGCTTACAAGTTACAAAGGTCTATATTTGTTAATAATGTGAAACTCAGTATAGTTATCTAATTTGCACAATAATTTTGTATAATACTGCGTAGATGTTGTGTGATAACAGATTTACCTTTGTAAATGTATCACAATCTCTATCTTGTTCCCTGCAGGCTGTTTTCCCTGAAGAGGTTCAAAGGGCATAACCCCTCACTCCAAGCAAGATTGATGAGCTTCAAACATGGATGGGGACAAAAACGTCTATCCTTAGTAGATGGAACATCAGTTGAGGAGGGCCAGAGCAGATGTGTTTGAGATTACAGACTTCACCACTGCCTCTGAATGGGAGAGATTCATTGCCCGCATTGAGGAAATTTTACATGAATGGAAACTTGTTAACCAGGAACCCCGACAACCAGCCTTGAAAGATCAGTACGCTCATGGTGCATGGGCTGAGAAGTCAGAGGAGATTGTATTCGCTGATTTCAGATTAAGTCTTTTCTTATTTATACTTGAAAACTCACGAGGATCAGTTCCAGCTAGCTCTTCAGCAAAGAAAGGGGGAATGAGGATGTTGATGAGCACAAATCACCGACTGTTTTCTTTGACCTGATGAACTTTGAAAATGATTTCCCATGCAGAGCCCACTACTTATGTCGTTGGTATGGACTTCAGGAATTTATCACAATTTCTCCCGCCAGTGACAAGCAGCCCATTGAAAGTGAAAGTAGGTCAAAACTTCTTCTCAGCTCTGCATCCATTGCATTCAGCAACTCCAACTGTGGCATTCCTGTTTTTATTCAAGCACAGCAGAAATGGAGGAAATTGTTTACTGGCACGTGCGTGACGAGAGCGCCTCTGTTGAGTTTGAAATGGCCCATCTACGCCGTTTGCCATCACAGTATTGCCACCTTGCAGGCCTCCTGGACGTTTTCAAGTCAAAACTAGGGTGCGTCTACATCTCCATGCCACCCGTGTCTGTAGCTGTAAGATTTACATACGTTTTGCAAGACTGGATACATAGTGCCTGGCCACAGCTTCCGCCAGATTTTCCTCTTTTTGTGATGGTGAAGTTGGTTATGGTGACATAGGTTTCATGCCGTTTGGAGCCTGTCGGGATCCTATTAGTGAACTCCATCTCTCATGCACTTGGCCCTGTCTTTCGGAGGATATTATTGTAGAAAACAGTCTTTATTCTGACCTTGACCCCTGCAGGCTCCACTGTGGGCAGCTTGCCTTCAGATGACCGAGGATCCACAGTGTTTACTGGGAGAGTATTTACAGGATTTTCTCAAGCTATGTGATAGGGTTGAGAGTACTGAGGAGGTGCTACGGAAAATTTTACGGGACGGAGAAGGCGACACAGAGATTTCCCATGCCTTACAAAGACTCACCGAGCCCGTGCCCGCTTTGTCTTCAATATCGTCTCTTGGTAATGTCATGTCAACAGCATCGTCTAGGATTAAGCTTAAGCCAGAGGAAGCCCCTATTCCCGAATCTGTGTTAGACAAAATACTCTACTACCTCTTTCCCGAGGCAAAAGTTCCCAAAGGCGCTAATCCCAAGCTGGAAAAAGATAAAAGGCAAGGCTCAGTTTCATCGTCGTCCTTGTCAACACCAGAGGGCGAGAAGCCGCCCGGTGCCGGAGATACGTCTCTTACCAGCCATCAAGTAAGTCTCATTGGAGAAATCCAGGCAGACTTGAATAAACAGTTGAAATCAGCAGCACCTGACAGCCTTACCCATAAGCTCAGTCTTGCGCTGTGTAATGTCAACCATAACCATGGGGGCCTTCTGGGCGTCGCACACTTGTGGCAGGAGTTTATACTGGAGTTGAGGTTTCGCTGGGAGAACAAGGCTCTTTTGAGTGGCTTGGAGAAAGGAGCTCCCAATATGGGCTCTTGTCTGTTGCATCAAAAGCTGCAGATGTTAAATTGTTGTATTGAGTGCAAGATTAAGCGCGAGTCGGCTGGATATGGGTATGGCCCAGATTCTGTCAATGTCTACAATCAATCCTTTGATTCCCATAGGTCCTCTGATGGAGATCTGAGAGATTGCTCTGATGGTGGGAATCAAAATTTAAGTAAGAAAGTTTCTGTTACATCTATTTCAAGTGACGAAGAAGATGAAGATGAATTCTTTGAGTGTGATGCAGACAGCTCAGAAGATCAGCCAGTACAGCAAGCAAAAGGTGGTCAAGAAGAGACTGAGGATGGAAAAACCGACAAACAAGAAGCAGCATTGGAACCAAAGGAAACGTCTCAATCCTCTGATGACACTGATAAGGGAAACAGTAGGAAAAAGAAGCATAAGAGAAATGAAGATAGAAATAGCATGCTTCTGTCTTTCCATGACTCGCTGACTCATCCGGCTGAAGGGCGGATGGTGCCAATGAAAAACATGTCCCTGTTGTCAAATTCTGAGCAAATGTACATTCCTTTCACCCAGGAACCTTCACCCATGACAGAAGACATGTTAGAAGAACATGCTGAAGTTCTGGCAAAACTGGGATCATCTTCCGAAGGATCCCAAATTCGTGCTCGGATGCAAAGTGCGTGCTTGGTGTCGGATATGGAGTCTTTTAAGGCAGCCAACCCAGGTTGCACATTGGAAGATTTTGTCAGGTGGTACTCCCCAAGGGACTATGTTATCGACGATGAAAGTGGCGAGTGTCCTGTTGACGAACAGGACGAGTCATCCACGGGTGAGGAGAAAGCCGCTGCTGCAAAGCGTGGGCACCTGAGCCAGCGTATGCAGATTCCAGGAAACATGTGGGTAGAGGCGTGGCAAAGTGCCAAAGCTGTCCCTGCCAGGCGACAAAAGAGGCTGTTTGACGACACCAAAGAAGCTGAAAAGGTTTTACATTACTTGTCCTCCATGAAACCAGCAGAGGTTGTCCTCCATTTGATGCCATGTGTCATTCACGCAGCTATCGCCAAACTAGTTGAAGAATCAGTGCGTACCAACATGCCAAACATGAAAAGCTTAATGGACCAGATTATTTCAAGGGTCACCAATCTCACCAGAAATTTTCCTCTTGATAAGAAAAGGTATTTCGACCTGCTGCGAATGATTGAAATGGCGGAAACATTAACCGCGAGGACAAAATCCTTACGCTCGAAGTTTTCTCATGATTTAACCGCGCAGAATCAAGAAGGAAAAGAGGAGGAAATTGAAAGCTTTGTAACCAGTCTTCTAAGCCAAGGTGAAATCCCGGTGAAAGGAGGGGCCTGCGGTCCAGCGGGCGCCATTATACATAAAATGTTCATTGCGGCCCAAAAGTCCAACCACATGATTCTTGATGATGACTTGGAGGCTGTCTTCGATAGAACAGACGTGGCCAACAGTGCCACCAATAAGAGTGACCCGGGAAATCAAAGCAGAAAGAACTCTGGCTTCCTTGCATCGCCAAGTTCTGACGGTCACGTCCCCAGCACCTGCCCAGATTTCCCACCTCCCACTGCAAGAGAGTACATTCTTCGAGCCATGGTGCCCCGACCCGCCTCTTACTCCAAAGTTCTACCTCAGAGAATGTATTGTTTACTGGCGGATGGAGACAACCGTTTGGTTGGAGCTTTTACATCTGATTCAACTTTTCAGTAATGGAAAGAAAATATTGATTTTATTGTGATAAGTATAATTGTAAGTATAGAATTCAGTCCACATAGTTTCACTTCTCAGATATCATCAGTAAATATGAATGTTCAAAGAAAAAACCTTTACACATCATCAGAAACTAATTTGCTTTATTATAAGCTTATACTCTATTTCTTGTTTTTAGCGTATGTGCATGTGTTTACATTGCGAATTACAGTGCATTGCAAATTGCCTTTTTCAATATTGGATATTTTATTAAAAAAACATCACCACATCTCAGGCTCTCAGAGACTTTTCTGGAAAAATGCATTTTTAAATTTAGATTCCATCTGATGAGTTCATAACTGATCAATTTTAATTAAACTAAAAGTCACTGGCAAGTGTTTCGCAAGGAGGCGTCTAAATCCACAGTAACACTTCACGAAATAAATAAAATTTTGATTATGTGGACGATGTTATTGTTTTGAAAAAGAGTTTATTTGATTTATTCATTTTGTTTTTATTTTTCTCAGGATTCAATTCATAAATAACTGTTATGCACCTTAAGATTTATGCAGTGTTGATCCAATTCTTGGGCACAATCTAATGTGTTTAGCGTTTGTCTTACAACTTACAAGTACAAGTGATTTGCCGAGTTTTTTTTGGCAACATTTGAAATTTAGTGTGCAAATGTACGTTTAATATATTTTCATGAATGTTGCAACACTTCTTTGTCCATAGAAATGGGAATGAGATTTAGGAAAAGAAACTAATAAAAACATGTTTTCTCAATTCTTCCCTATAAGTAATTGAGGACATGATAAATATAATATGAAAATGGAATCACGCCCTTCTTGAAGTTGAAAGCCTACTTGTAAATTGTAAAATGCAAAATAGATCTACATGTATATTGCAAATTATTTAAATGGATTGAAAACAACAAAAATAGACCCAAAAGTTAACTTTGATGTTGGTGCAACTACAACAATCTCAACGCTTAACTCTCTATCGGGAGACAAAGTTGCTTAAGACTAGATTACAAGAAGATTCAGCAAGAACTTGAAGAGCAATGAAGTTTTCTGGTACAGCAGTGTAGTAATTTATCTAGTAAGTTAGTAATGTACTTGCACATTTTAAAATATATTTCAATGTCATCCTTTATGATATGCCATTTTGAATTAATATATATATAATGTACATGATATGTATCGTGTTTGGTGAGCTATGTAAGCTATTTTCTTTATTGGTGCTGATACATGTTTCCATGTAGCATGATTTTGTGTTGTTGAGATGAGATATAATATACATGTGTAATGACCAAAATATATGACAAGATGTCATGTGATATAATTTATATATATATATATATTCGTTTTGATTGTATTTGTTTTACATGGATTCATTTCCTTTCAATTTAGAATTTATTGTGAGTATACCTGCAGTCATGAAATAGTAAAAATAAATGTGTTCCCTCTTCACATTCCTGGCACTGGCTCGTCAGGAGGGTCTACTGGTGGGTCTTCCCTCTGACACCCCCTCTTGTTCCTTTATATTTTCTGTCATTGTGATCCAACGACTACTTCTACTTCTAACAAAGAATTTCACATTTTCAATTTAGACTAAACTTCATTTTGACTGGTCTTGAGTCTACATGCAATATATATATGAATATTGAGGACGCAATGGTTCCTGAGTTATAATATAAGCGACCAAAGCTAGAGAAGTTCAGCTTTATATATATATATATATATTATATATAGATACATGTATATATATAAAATTCTGAGTTTGTCATTCTTTGTTCACCAAAGGCTCTGTTGCCACTAAGACTAGAGTAACCATATTTTGCATACGTAGGTTCTAAATGACCCCAAGATCATTTCATGTGAGTGGTAGTGACGTTGAATTATTGAAACTTCCATTGTTTCCCTTCTTGGAGTAGATTTTTAATTCACCTAAGCTATCACTTTGAACAGGTTTTGTAGTTAAAAAGTTGGTCTGGTACCGTTCCGCCTACCTGTAGTACTACTACTATGCAACCTCCGTGTCAAATTCTAACCCAATATAATAATCATACTTGGTATTACCTGGGGTGTACTGTAACATACTTGTAGTTTGTAGTATTATAAATCTATCGACGGTGAAAGTCGCAAACCGTGTAAGTACTGTAAGTATAAAATTAGTAACACCTTTTGTTTCGCTATTTTAACATAAGGAAGCCCTTATGCTTAGTAGCTTAGTCTAGTTAGGATTCCGTGGCACAACAACTTTATTTAAGATTAAGAACCATTAGAAACGTGTATAATAAATAATATTATCCATAGGAGGAGCAATTCGTGTATCCCTATTGTGTCTAGTTTTTGACACTTGCACACCATGTATGTCTGTGAAAATAGATTAAAATGCGAAGCATCTTTAATTTTCCTTTGATTATTTCAAAACATCCAAAATTGGGCTTACATGGTTTGCAACTTTCACTTTCACCGTCGATATGCATCATGTACATGTTGATTGGTTGATTAAATTATGAAAATTGAATTCTTTCTTTCTTGTCTGTAACAAGTAGCTCACATTACACTCATCACTTTCTCAATCTTGCCTGCATTCAGAACTTGCTGAAACAGTATCTCAAGTTAAATTAAACTAGAAATCACAGATTACAGGGGGGAGGATAAAATCAAACCTCCTCATAATGTTTTCCAGGATCTGTGTGTCATTTATCTCCCTTTGACAGTTTCCATTGTATTTCTTTAAATTTAAATTAGTCATTAGTTGTTATTGTTAATTATTGTTGAATATGTATGAGTGTTTGCAAGCTTGTTTAGATGTATTTTTCAAAAATTGATATATGCCTCTTCTTAAATAGATAGACAATGTCAATGAATTTGGGGGAAATTGAATTAAGCTGGTCAGAGTCGCTTGAGTCAGCAGAGATATAGAAAGGTGCACTGTGGTATGTTCAGCATAAGATTGCTTGTACTTGTATGAAAGGTATACTTGAAATTACTAAATATACATCAAGGTGTATGTACAACAATGGGTAAATGGGACTGTATGTTATATGGCATTAATTAATGTTACAGTAAATTTGATTGTAGGCCTATATTATAGGAGGATGTTTATGTTATAGTAAATTTGACTTTAGTGTAAACTGAACATCATTCAGTTAAAAAAAAAGATTTTTAAAAAGTGCCCCCAGCACAATTTTATAATGCTGTGTTTCACTTAATGATGTACTAATTATCATTGTCATCATGTAGGCTGCTATGTGTCAGTCAAACTCCATACACTGTTGAATTTGAGTCACTTTTATTGATTTGTTTGTTTCTTTGAAATAACCCTGTCCACCATAGCGGTGATCTCAGGTCCTTTATTCGTACTATTAATGTCATCTGGTTATGGGCTTTTTTTGCTGTCATTATCGTTGTCAACAGAATTTCCCCATGCTCATAATCCACTCTGGAAATGCTTGCATGAGCATTCATTTTAGTTTTAACAACTGCTATTAAATATCGCAACAAATTGAACAAAAATGATTTTCTCTAATATTATTGAATTATATATTGTACGTAAATGACAATTAGGAGGAGAAGGAAGGAGGCAACATGGCTACACAAGGGAGGCAACCATTGCTTTACTTGTAATTAATTATTAATGTTATTAATGATGTTTAATTTTTATTTGCAAATTTCATAATATTTGAATTTTGTGGCTTCGACTATAACTACATGTATAAAAGTTTCTCTAAATCTAAGCACGTCTTCTCCTTTCTTAAAACTCAACCTCCAATGTGCTCAGCTAATACTAATAAAGAAATATGATTGGTGTGTTTTCTCATTGTACAATCACATTATTAAAAGATCACATGAATGTCGATTGGCTAGGTATTTTATAATATTTGTATACTATTTATATACTAACTAATAATTAATAGCAACATATTTAGATGAATGTCTTTTAACATTTTTTAGAACAAATGAATGTGCCCCGTGGCCTCAATATGATACTGATAGCTTTCCCCCTTTGGTTTTGCTGGGCAGGACAATTTTTTTTTGTCTCCTCATGTGCAATGTACACATGTAATTGATTTTACTACATGTTCCGTTCCATTCGTGAATGTCTATCTCATTATGTGTGTATGTGTGTGTGATGTGTGGCTTGATGTATGCGTGTATGCGTATGTTCTGTCTAAAAACTCATGGCAATAATTGTGTTCAGCTGGAGTGGGGACCATGGGGGTCATGGGTTTGAATACTACTAAGTACTAGCTTCTCTCTGGGCCGCCACGTTGAATCAATAGGGAAACTCCCTGACTCTTTCATACCTGATCCAGGTGTGAATATAGGTGCAAACTATTGCAGGAAGATAAAGTCTGTGACAAACAAACATCCTACCATTTGATGGAAGCACACTCAAGTCATGTGACGTTGGTGGCCAACGGTTAGGCTGTCTGATTGGGGATCATGAGGTCCTAGTTTGAATCCTAGCACTTAACACGCATTTTCCCCACTTTACCCAGACTAATGTCCTAACCAGGAGGTGATTATTAATATTAATAATAATATTATCATCTGTTCTGTTTCACGCTATTGGAACCGGGGTAAGCTCCGGCTCTATAGGCCGTAACGGTCTTGAAGGAAGTTTACCTTTATACTCGAGTCATAGCAGTGCTGTGCGTGTATGATGTGTTGTTGCAATGACACTCATGTTTTAACATAGAGCTTTGGATCACATTAATTTTTTATGCTAATAGTAATATTACTATGGGAATGTGCTACTGCTAGTGTAGTGCTCGTGTTATGGTATTTTCATGTTTAGGTAATATCTTGAAAACTAGTGACTGATATCAATATCATGCATGATTGAATTCATAAACGAGAGAGAGAGAAAGAGTGAGGAAATAGGCAGTTAATGTATAAAAGGTAAATATACGCATACATACATTGTATATTATACATGTATCATTGCATGAAGATGAAATTGTTGAGAGATGTTGATGTTGATGTATGGGTAATTGTGACTATAGTACTTTTTGTAGTAATTAGTACACATAGTAGAAGTCAAAGCCTGCTTTTGTGTGAATCATTGTGCCACTGTATCATGACGTGCATATTTTAGAATGTTGCTTGGTTTTACAGTTGTAGATATATATATATATATTGTTTTAAGAGTGTGCCTCCTACTGTTAAGTGTATGCTTAGCTTCTTGATTTAAGTAGTTTCCCCCTTGCCTCCCTCCTCTCCCCTCCTCCCCCCCAACTCCTCTCTGGAGGAAGTAGGTGACTTATTTGAGGAAATAAATACAAAATCTTGTTCATTGTGAAATGGAAAAGCAAAGCTGTAGAAGTAAAACTGTTCTTTAAATCTGACATTAGTGACATACCATAAGGAATTAAAAAATAAAAAGTTTCACATACATATGTAAATTGTAAGACAATTTTCCTCCGCCACACCACACCTTTTGTTGTGAAAAGGCGATGTACGATGTAGGTTGAGAAGCCAGGGGGCAGCCCTAAATAAATTAAAGCCGCCAATTCCAATGCCAGACCCACTTGTCTTAAAAAAGCCAGGCATTGTTGCTGCTACTACTAGTGCTGCTGTTTTGATCGAGCGAAGAATCCCAGCTCAGTCAGCCATTTTGGGGACGCCGGTAACAAAAATATTGATTTATATTGATATATTTATAGTTGATATTCCTGCATAAATGTAAATGCAGGCTCAGTGATTGACATCGACATCCTTCAACCTTCCCAGCAGCAGGCCGACTAATGTGGTTGTCGTCTCACAACAGGACACGAGGAAAGTGATGGCCAGATCAGACAGAGAGGTCAAAGAGAGAGTCAAGATCTCTGTTCTGAACAGTCCTTCTTTCATAGCTCAAAGTAGTCAATGTCCCTTAGCTATTACTATTACTATTACTATTACTATTACTATTACTATTACTATTACTATTACTAGTACTAATATTATAAATATTGAGAAGAAGAGAGGACATGGACCTGTCCCTTGCTTTGAAGTTTACTAGACATAATTAAAATATAATATATATATATATAGTATATTAATTATTATTTAATAAATTTAGATAAGAATTAATTGTCAGTAGGAAGACATGATGTAGTGAATACATAATATATGTAAATGTAATACATTGTGTATTTCCACAAACAATTGAAAAGATTAGTAGTAGTACCGCTAAGTCCATGAATTTATCTTTTTAGTTGTGATAAAAGTTACAAATTACAAAGGAAGATCAGCGTTGAACTTTGAACGTCTTTGAAATATTTTGCTTTTGTCTCATCATGTGTATGAATAACAATAAAAAAAAAATTAAAACTTGGATTCTTGTTCTTATACTTATATAGTTATTATTATTGTAGTTAATGTTGTGTGTTTGTACATGTAGTTAATGTTGTGTGTTTGTACATGTAGTTAATGTTGTGTGTTTGTACATGTAGTTAATGTTGTGTGTTTGTACATGTAGTTAATGTTGTGTGTTTGTACATGTAGTTAATGTTGTGTGTTTGTACATGTAGTTAATGTTGTGTGTTTGTACATGTAGTTAATGTTGTGTGTTTGTACATGTAGTTAATGTTGTGTGTTTGTACATGTAGTTTGATACATGAACGCTTCATTGTTATTTCTGATGGTATTTGGTATTTTGATGGTATTTGGTATTTACCTGCATTGCGTGGGCGGTTGGCAGGTGCTTCTGGTAGACCGTGCTGCTACTTTTTTCTTTCTTTCATTCTTTCACACATCTTTCTTTCATCTTGCCGGCTCCTCTCAATTTACAACATTGATATGATAGACATGGTAGTGGTAGTAGACATGGTGCTTGGTAGTTAAAAGGAACAAACAAACCCTGCCTATGACTATGAGTATGACTATGTATGAGCATGACGCTAATGACAGCCTCTATCAATACTATCACATCCCTCTCTCTGGCGAGTGTTTGTTAATGTTAGGTTCATGTACTACAACTACTTATGTTCTGTCACGATCACTTTTTTTAGTTATTTTTCATCTTGCCGTTTCGTCTTAATTCATTCTGAGATCACCACATAATAACACCGTGAATGGGGTGAATACATGTGTCAGTGGCACAGTTGTCAGTATAACTGACCAAACGAAAATCCATCTCCCCTTTGTGTCCCTCTTTCTGGCTACAATGTCTATGTCTGTCTACGTAAATGTAATACTAGTAATAGAGGGAAAGGAACATTTAGAGGGATAGACACTGTTTCAGTTTAGACAAAAGAGACACAGATAGAACACATAGACACTTTTTTTTTTTTAGACACAGGGGAAAGGAAGACATAGAGGGACAGACATAGGCTCTTTAGTTTAGACACAAAAAGAGACACAGGGGGAAATGAAGATATAGACACTTAGTTTAGACACTAAAAGAGACACAGGGGAAAGGAACATATAGAGGGACAGACATAGACATTTAGTTTAGACAGAAAGACAGACACAGGGAAGGAACACATAGACAGCCATAGACAATTTTAGTTTAGACAGAAAGACTCAGTGATCAGGGAAGGAACACATCAGCCATCAATCTTTAGTTTAGACAAAGACAGACACAGTGTAGGGCACAAAAAGGAAAACATGTTGTTAGACA
The DNA here is from genome assembly GCA_037039925.1 of Doris montereyensis. Taxonomy (NCBI): domain Eukaryota; kingdom Metazoa; phylum Mollusca; class Gastropoda; order Nudibranchia; family Dorididae; genus Doris; species Doris montereyensis. Next base: position 327,994 of record JAXRKP010000294.1, on the reverse strand, counting down.
GAAAGGAGACATGTACTAGTTTACAACTTATGAGACACGGAAGGAGGAACACTTTTTTTTAGTTAAGAGAGACAGGGGGAAAGGAAGACATAGACACTTAGTTTAGACATCTTGAGACACAGGGAAAGGAACATATAGAGGGACAGACAAACATTTAGTTTAGACAGAAAGACAGACACAGGGAATAAGGGACAGCCATGAATGGTTTAGACAGAAAGACGAAACATGTGAGGAACATGGATATAGAGGACACACAAACACTGTTTTAGTTTAGACAGAGAGAAGAGACAGGGAAAGGAAAATCCAGGGATAGACATAGACACTGTTTTAGTTTAGACAGAAAAGAGACACAGGGAAAGGAACATATAGAGGGATAGACATAGACACTGTTTTAGTTTAGACAGTCTAGGAAATGTAACATAGACACTGTTTTAGTTTAGACAGAAAGAAAGACACAGGGAAAGGAACATATAGAGGGATAGACATAGACACTGTTTTAGTTTAGACAGAAAGAGAGACACAGGGAAAGGAACATATAGAGGGACAGACATAGACACTGTTTTTTTAGACAGAAAGGGAGACACAGGAAAGGAACATATAGAGGGACAGACATAGACACTGTTTTAGTTTAGACAGACAGGGGAAATGAACATATAGAGGGAGACACAGGGACACAGGGAAAGGAACATATAGAGGGACAGACATAGACACTGTTTTAGTTTAGACAGAAAGACAGACACAGGGGGAAAGGAACATATAGAGGGACAGACATAGACACTGTTTTAGTTTAGACAGAAAGAGAGACACAGGGAAAGGAACACATGAACATAGACACTGTTTTATTTAGGACACAGGGACATAGACACTGTTTTAGTTTAGACAGAAAGAGAGACACAGGGAAAGGAACACATAGAGGGACAGACATAGACACTGTTTTAGTTTAGACAGAAAAGAGAGACACAGGGAAAGGAACATATAGAGGGACAGACATAGACACTGTTTTAGTTTAGACAGAAAGAGACACAGGGAAAGGAACACATAGACACTTTTTAGTTTAGACAGAAAGAGACACAGGAAAGAACACACAGAGGGACAGACATAGACACTTAGTTTAGTTAGACAGAAAGAGAGACATAGTGAAAGGAACATATAGAGGGACAGACATAGACAATGTTTTAGTTTAGACAGAAAGAGACACAGGGAAAGGAACATATAGAGGGACAGACATAGACACTGTTTTAGTTTAGACAGAAAGACACAGGAAAAGAAAACATAGAGGGAAAGGAAGACACTGTTTTAGAGACAGGACAGAAAGGAACATAGACACTGTTTTAGTTTAGACAGAAAGAGAGACACAGGGAAAGGAACATATAGAGGGACAGACATAGACACTGTTTTAGTTTAGACAGAAAGAGAGACACAGGGAAAGGAACATATAGAGGGACAGACATAGACACTGTTTTAGTTTAGACAGAAAGAGACACAGGGAAAGGAACACATATAGAGGGACAGACATAGACACTGTTTTAGTTTAGACAGAAAGAGAGACACAGGGAAAGGAACATATAGAGGGACAGACATAGACACTGTTTTAGTTAGACAGAAAGAGAGACACAGGGAAAGGAACACATAGAGGGACAGACATAGACACTGTTTTAGTTTAGACAGAAAGAGACACAGGGGAAAGGAACACATAGAGGGACAGACATAGACACTGTTTTAGTTTAGACAGAAAGAGACACAGGGAAAGGAACACATAGAGGGACAGACATAGACACTGTTTTAGTTTAGACAGAAAAGAACAGACACAGGGAAAGGAACACATAGAGGGACAGACATAGACACTGTTTTAGTTTAGACAGAAAGAGACACAGGGAAAGGAACATAGACACTGTTTTAGTTAGACAGAAAGGACACACAGGGAAAGGAACATATAGACACTGTTTTAGTTTAGACAGAAAGAGAGACACAGGGAAAGGAACACATAGAGGGACAGACATAGACACTGTTTTAGTTTAGACAGAAAGAGACACAGGGAAAGGGACAGACATAGACACTGTTTTAGTTTAGACAGAAAAGAGACACAGGAAAGGAACACAAAAGTGACATAGACAGTGTTTTAGTTTTGACAGAAAGAGAGACACAGGGAAAGGAACACAAAGAGTCCGACATACATAGACAGTGCTTTAGTTTTGACAGAAAGACAGACACAGGGAAAGGAACACATAAAGGGACAGACATAGGGAAAGTTGAACACACAACTGTTTTAGTTTAGACAGAAACAGAGATAGAGGAGAGGAAAATGAACACATACATAGAGGGACAGACAAAGACACTGTTTTAGTTTAGACAGAAAAGAGACACAGGAAAGGAACACACAGAAGAGGTTCTATGTCAAAGGGCGCAGGTTTTTTGGTAGGACTCTCAAGCTAATGCTTGTAGTGTAGTGTACCCAATTGCACCTCGGTAGAATGAGGAAAATACCCCGTTACTTTGTCTAGGATCGAACTCGGAACCCCATGATCCCCAGTCCGACAGCTGCCTAACCGCTCAGCCACTGATGCCCCATTTTTTAACGTTACACCTTTCGAAAACATTGGCGACAAACAAACAACAAATCAACAAATAACTCTTGTATGGTACAAGGACTGGTAGTTCTTTGTGTGTCATATTCTGAGTTAGTAGTTGTGGATCTAGTTCTTTGTGTGTCAAGGCTCTGTTGCCCCGCTACTAACAGCTTTCGTTATATGAGTTGGTACGATCTAGTTCTTTGTGTGTCAAAGGCTCAGTTGCCCCGCTATTAACATCTTTCGTTATAGTGAGTTGGTAGGATCTAGTTCTTTGTGTGTCAAAGGCTCAGTTGCCCCGCTACTAACAGCTTTCGTTATATGAGTTGGTAGGATCTAGTTCTTTGTGTGTCAAGGCTCAGTTGCCCCGTTACTAACAGCTTTCGTTATAACAGCTCTTCGTTATATGAGTTGCTTTCGTAGGTTGGTAGGATCTAGTTCTTTGTGTGTCAAAGTCAAAGGCTCAGTTGCCCCGCTACTAACAGCTTTCGTTATATGAGTTGGTAGGATCTAGTTCTTTGTGTGTCAAAAAAGGCTCAGCCCCGTTACTAACAGCTTTCGTTATATGAGTTGGTAGGATCTAGTTCTTTGTGTGTCAAAGGCTCAGTTGCCCCGTTACTAACAGCTTTCGTTATATGAGTTGGTAGGATCTAGTTCTTTGTGTGTCAAAGGCTCACTAACAGCTTTCGTCATATGAGTTGGTAGGATCTAGTTCTTTGTGTGTCAAAGGCTCAGTTGCCCCGTTACTAACAGCTTTCGTCATATGAGTTGAGATCTAGTTCTTTGTGTGTCAAAGGCTCTGTTGCTAGCTTCTTTGTGAGTTGATACAATCTAGTTCTTTGTGTGTCAAAGGCTCTGTTGCCCCGTTACTAACAGCTTTCGTTATATGAGTTGGTAGGATCTAGTTCTTTGTGTGTCAAAGGCTCTCTGTTGCCCCGCTACTAACAGCTTTCGTTATATGAGTTGGTAGGATCTAGTTCTTTGTGTGTCAAAGGCTCATCTAGTTTCTTTATGAGTTGTGTCTAAAGTCAAAGTCAATTGCTCAGTTGCCCCGTTACTAACAGCTTTCGTTATATGAGTTGGTAGGATCTAGTTCTTTGTGTGTCAAAGTCAATTGCTCAGTTGCCCCGCTACTAACAGCTTTCGTTATATGAGTTGGTAGGATCTAGTTCTTTGTGTGTCAAAGTCAAAGGCTCTGTTGCCCCGCTACTAACAGCTTTCGTTATATGAGTTGGTAGGATCTAGTTCTTTGTGTGTCAAAGGCTCAGTTGCCCCGCTACTAACAGCTTTCGTTATATGAGTTGGTAGGATCTAGTTCTTTGTGTGTCAAAGGCTCAGTTGCCCCGAGTTGCTACTAACAGCTTTCGTTATAACAGCTTGGTTGGTTCAGGATCTAGTTCTTTGGTTTTATTTGTGTTTTCAATCTCAAGTTGACGCTACTAACAGCTTTCGTTATATGAGTTGGTAGGATCTATTTCTTTGTTTCAAAGGCTCAGTTGCCCCGTTATAACTTACTTTGAGTTAATTTTCAGTTGGTATGGGGCCATTTCCAACAGATCTGTGTAATTCAAAAATCGGAATTGTATTGTATCAATATTATTCACAGCAACAGTTTTTAAAAGGGGTAGGATCTAGTTCTTTGTGGTCTTATTTCTTTCTTTTACTTATCTTTCATCATTGCTGATCTTGTTCTTAATTCACCAAAGGCTGAGGTTGCACCACAATGGTGGACTTGGTAAATCTAGTTCTTTGTGTGAAACAAACTCTGATTGCCCCGTTACTAACAGCTTTCGTTAATGAGTTGCCTAGTTCTTTGTGAGGTCAAAGGCTCTGTTTCAACAGATTTCGTTAATTTGATCCTCATTCTTTGTGTGCGTCAAATCTGTTGCCCCGTTATAATATGAAAAGGAGTTGATAATCTAGTTCTTCTGTGTCAAAGTCAATTGCTCTGAGCATACTAACAGCTTTCGTTTAGTTGTATAAACATAACTATGGCAGATTCAATTGCTCATAACATTTCGTATTTTTAAATCCATGTTCTTATTGGATCAAAGTCAAAGGCTGCTATCTATAAGTTTCGTCATATGAGGTCGCTAGTTCTTTGTTACAAAGTCAATTGCTTTTCCCCGCTACTAAAGTTTCGTCAAAAGAAGATCAAAATATTAAAGTTGGCTCTACTACTACAGTTTCGTACTACTATTTACTACTTCTTTGTGTGTCAAAGTCAATTCCTCTTCTACCACTACTACTACTGCTGTTACTACTACTGCTACTACTACTTCATACTAAGTCTTCTTCTACTTCTACCACTACTACTTCTGCTACGTTACTACTACTATTCTTTTGTTCTTCAAGGCTACTTGCCCCGCTACAACCACTACTACTTCTACAACTAGTTCTTTGTTATATTGTACTAACAAGTACTACTACATGCTGGTTCTACATTTACTAATCCCAAGATAGGTTTTATTTGACTATGTACTACTACTACTAAGGACTACTCGCCCCATCTACTTTGAGGAGAATTTTCATTTACCCATGGGGCCATTTCCAACAGATCTAATTCTAAAAATCTACTACTAATACTATTCCACTACTTTTACTACTGGTACAATTTCTTTCTTTCACTATCTTTCATCATTATTTTCCTCTTAATACTACTACTACAATACTACTATTACTGAAACAAAGATTCAAAACAAAAGTTGCTACTACTACCACTACTACTTTACTACTACTACTACTACTATTACTATTACTGCTACTACTGCTACTACTTGTATAAACATAACTAATAATTCGTCATAACATGTATTTTCTAAATCCATGTTTTATTACATAAAGGGCTACTATCTACTACTACTACTACTACTACTACTGAAGTGTCAAAGAAGATACTACTACTACTACTACTACTACTACTACTACTACTACTACACTACTTCCTCTTCTACTACTACTACTACTGCTACTACTACTACTACTACTACTACTACTACTACAACTACTACTAATACCTCTACTACTAATACTACTACTACTACTACTTCAACTACTACTACTTCTAGTATTCCTACTACTACTACTTCTACTACTACTACTACTACTAGCAGCACCACTCATTGTTTACAAGGCCTATTATATTTATTTGCACAATAATATACTTTTACTACTACTAAGTTACCACTTAATAATGTTATAATAATAATAAATTCAAACCAACTAACAAGACAAAATTAACTGAGATAAAACGTGTACAACAAAATAAAGTCTAAAATAAAAACAATCAACAACAAAAACAAACAAATGTATGATAAACAAACAATAATATAAATTGAACTGCAACTAGTCTTTTTTCTATTAACGGAGCCCAGCTAACACTACTGCTAAAACTGCCAACAGAAACCCCTCAAACAAACTAAAACCCTCAATGAAAACAGAAACCCTCAATGACCAACAGAAACCTCAATGACTGCTACAGAAAACCCTCAATGACCAACTGAAAACCCTCAATGACCAACTGAAAACTGCTGCTGCTCAATGACCAACTAGAAACCCTCAATACTAACAGAAAACCTCAATGACCAACTAAAACTAATGACCAACAGAAACCCTCTAATGACCAACAGAAAACCTCTACCAACAGAAAACTACCAACAGAAACCTCACTGACCAACAGAAAACCCTCAATGACCAACAGAAAACCCTCAATGACCAACAGAAAACTGTCAATGACCAACAGAAAAACCCCTCAATGACCAACAGAAAACCCTCAATGACCAACAGAAAACCCTCAATGACCAACAGAAACCCCTTTAATTACCAACAGAAAACCCCTCAATGACCAACAGAAAATTCAAACAATGACCAACAGAAAACCTCAATGACCAACAGAAACCCTCAATGACCAACAGAAAACCCTAAAGACCAAATAAAAACAATCAACAACCAAAAAAATGACAAACAAAAACCCTCAATGACCAACAGAAAACCCTCAATGACCAACATAAAACCCTCAATGACCAACAAAAACCCCTCAATGACCAACAGAAAACCCCTCAATGACCAACAGAAAACCCTCAATGACCAACAGAAAACCCCTCAATGACCAACAAAACCCTCAATGACCAACAGAAAACCCTCAATGACCAACAAAAAACCCTCAATGACCAACAAAAACCCTCAATGACCAACAGAAAACCCTCAATGACCAACAGAAAACCCCTCAATGACCAACAGAAAACCCTCAATGACGAAAACCCTTGAAAGGAGCCCTCAATAAACGAGCTTGACCAACAGAAAACCCTCAATGAAAGGGTGGCCCCATGTTTTACCCGGTGTAATTCGTGTGGATCACCCGATCGTCGAAAAATTAACCCTCTGGACCCACAACTGACACGAAGCCAGCTGAGTTCGTAAGCGACTTTGTCACCGTTTCAAGGGCTCTCTCAATGACCAACGGAGCTCAAACGACCCATATCCCATTACAAAGGAGAAGAACGTAATCTCATTCCGTCTCCCCAAATCCCCTCCCTCCTCCCCCCCCCCTGCCCCTCCACCCACCCGTGGCAAATAAAATCCATTCGCAAACGTGATCTAATTATCTATTTCCATTACACAACAATCTTCATTGACACAGGAACGAATACAAAGACTTTGAAAAAAGACAGCGTGACTACAGTAAACACACAACATGAAAGACCAGATCACAAAGGAATATAATACACGGTGTGTTGCTTTCCCGCCCTGAAACAGGTCAAATAAAATCCATTCGCAAACGTGATCTAATTATCTATTTCCATTACACAACAATCTTCATACATGAAAGAAACACCAGATCACAATATATATATACGGTGTATTGCTTTCACGCCTGAAACGGGTCATATATATATATATATATATATATATATATATATATATATATATATATATATATATATATATATATATATATATATATATATATATGTATATATATACACGCATATAAATACATATATATATACATATATATATATATATATATATATATATATATATATACATATACATATATATATATATATATATTATATATATATATATACATATATATATATATATATATATATATATATATATATATATATATATATATATATATATATATATAAAGTCTTAACACAGGTGGGAATAAGTATACGACTTAAAATGGAACCATTCGTGATATCTAGACACGAAGAAATACAGCCGTCTTTTTTCTCTTTCAAGTACATGTATTTGAAAGCGACAGACTTTGTTGACTGGAACTGAAGTGTAGACCTACACACTCACGTGGATTTTACCTCCCGCTCCCCCCCCACCCCCCACCCCTACCCCCACCCACTTCCTCCCGCCGACCACCATGTCCTTTTTTGACATTCCCCATTTACTACTTCAACAAACTCCAGCCTAAAGTTCGAGGAGCCGACTTAAAGTGAACAAAGAACCATAGAAAAGAAGTTTTCTGAACGAGTTGTAAGTTTTGCCTTCAACTTAAACTTAACGCAAGTGGACCGTGAATGAATAGTATTGATTATGGTTCTGTTTTAACCTCTAACAGCCGTTTAAACTAGCTAAGTAGTATTCTACTATTAGTTTGAATACCGATCACATTAATTTCTTTGTCTTCATTATCTGTTTCTAGAAGCAATAATTAATATATTATGCTTCATATTAGTTTGAATCCTCAGCTCCCTGTCTGTTCGTTGATTTTGTTATGTTATGAACTTTAGTGATATGTGCAATTATTAGCCCATCCTTTTCTGTGTTGTTATGTCAACATGACATTTATTATTACCAAATCGTTCAGTTCAGCAGAGTGAGACAAATAGCAGATAAGGATTTTGATTTTGATTTTTAGGCAGGTATTGTCGGTATTGCTGAATGGTATGTCCTACTTCCTATCTTTCATTTTGTGGCTACTACTACTACTACTGCTACTGCTGCTGCTACTGCTGCTACTACTACTACTACTACTACTACTGCTGCTACTGCTGCTACTAGTAGTACTACTGCTTACTACTACTACTTCTACTGCTGCTGCTGCTGCTACTACTACTACTACTACTACTACTACTACTACTACTACTACTACTGCTGCTGCTGCTGCTGCTACTACTACTACTACTGCTACTATTGCTGCTACTACTACAATTATTAATACTATTACTACTACTGCTACTACTACTACTACGCTGCTGCTACTACTGCTACTACTGCTGCTGCTACTACTACTACTACTACTACTGCTTACTACTATTACTACTACTATTGCTACTACTACTGCTGCTACTACTACTTCTGCTATTACTACTACTACTACTACTACTACTGCTGCTACTACTGCTGCACTACTACCACTACTACTACTACTACTGCTACCACTACTGCTACTACTACTACTACTACTACTACTACTACTACTACTACTACTGCTACTACTATTACTACTACTACTACTACTACTACTACTACTACTACTACTACTACTACTACTACTACTCACTACAGGTACATGTTTTTCATTTTAATACTTCGTCATTTTTTAATTCACTTCAGATTACAACGTAATAATTTTATTATGATAGACAGTAAGACAGGTTAAGTTGCACTGAGCGACCCCAATTCCCAGATGGCCAGACAAATCTGATCACACTGTCGGCAAGTGGGTAGAGTACCAGCTCAGTCACGTGACATTTCTCGGCCACTTTGTCTGACACGAAATAGTTAATAAGTAATAAATAATACGCATTTACACACTTATCCATTTAGCCATCACACACAGTGTAATGCCAGTGTCAGTCAGACAGAGGGAACGACAGAAAGTGAGGGGAAAGAAGAGCCGAAGAGGAGAAGAAATCAAGGTCAAGGACAGGAGGTCATTGATAATTAGAATGAGTAGAGAATGGAAAAGGAGGGTAAAAAAAAAAGAAGAAAAAATGAAAGCGGGAAAAAGAAGAAAGAAACAGAGACATAGAGTGATCTTACAAGTAATAATAGAAAGGAGTTACAGTGGAGTGAAGTCAGAGGTTAAAAAAAACCCGACAATACATGACAATTCCACCAATTAATTGATAATACCCGAAACGTCACGTGTTTATTTTGTTTTTATGGGACGGAGTTGTCATTTATTGTCGTTTTTCCCCTTGTATTAGTAATAGTAGTAGTGAAAAAATATAGAGAGAGTGTGGTGTATGTAATAAAGAAGTGAAGAAATGAATTGACAAGGAGGAAGGAGATAAGGACGTATTTAAAAAAGAGATAAAAGGAAATAGGCCCAGGTAATAATAAAACTAAAGCTATGAAAGGTGTACGAACGATTCAAATAATGATGATGATACGAAGAGCAAAGAATAAACCCAAATAAATCGACTTTGCCAAGGATAATGAGTAACTCTATACGTTGGTGTATGAAAAGCTGGGGTCTCCGTAGTCCAGAGGTAAGGTGTCGGCCTCTCAACCGGAATGTAATGGGTTCGAGCCCCGCCTACAGTTGAAAAAAGATTCGAGCAAAATTTACCCCTCCTGGTCCAGGTAGGTGGATCGACACCTAGTCACATCGGAGATGGACGATAAAAAGGAGGTTCCGTGTGCAGATCACAACACTCTGTGCACGTTATCGACCCCTTGACAGTCCAGGCAAAATATATATTTTTTTAAATCCTACCAAAAACCCCGAGATCACCTTAGTTGTGGATGTGGGTAAATCAAATCAATTTTTTTTTAAACGTTTAAGTATGAAAAGCTTGTTCTCACAGGAAGACGATCAGCATTTAAATCCATCTACCACAGAGTACTATTCGTATTAGTATTACTTTCTATGTCCATCTTCATTAGTTCTCTTTTCCGTACGTACATGGATTTAAACTCTCACTCATAGTCATACCCTTAAATTTGCATTTAGTCGCACTATTTTAAACAAATATGAATGAAACGAACACTGATTATAAGTGTTTAACATGACTTTGTATGAACAAGTATTCAAAATTGTACATATACTGTGATTATACATAACAAAGAATAAAGGATGAAAGGTATATATATATATATATATATATATATATATATATATATATATATATATATATATATATATATATATATATATATATATATATATATATATATATATATATATATATATATATATATATATATATAAATATATATATATATATATAATATATATATATAAATAAAATAATTGTTGTGAATAAAATCAACACAATTTGCGAAGCCATAACAATAAATTACACACCCAAAAATGTTTGAAAAGAAAACAACAACCAAATAAACAAACACACGTATATAGGTTAAAGGTCAAGGGGAGAGAATAAACAACAAATATGACACACGTGTGGCGTGTAAGGTTCGATCCTCTTTAGAGCAACAACTAAGTAAATATTATAATGACTGAAGACACACACGCGTAACAAACACCACTACAAAGTGTTATGCCAATTGACAGAAAAGAGGGGTTCACTATGCGAAGCAATAGAAGGGAACAGGGGGAGGGGGAATGGTAGATTGAACCAAAAGTAAAGGCAATGGGAGTTTTGAAATAAATTTTAAAAAACCAAAGGAATACATGGAGAGCACCACACACAAAGAAAGAAATAAATACAATTTTAAAAAGGAAGACAGCAAGAAATGGTGTGCAAAGTTTGAACTAGGGAGCTACAGTGCAATTAGGGCAAACGTGATAAACAACAATATAAGTGACAACTCCCCCAAGGAAGACAGAAAAGAAACACGTGACGTTTCGGGTATCACTGTTATTTTTAGACAACCAACGAGGACTATCAACAGCCTTGCTGAGATCGGTGGTTATGAAGGGGGTCTACTACTGATTCTACCATTAAATTCTCAATTTGGTCAAGGGGCGCTTGCGGTCTGGGTCAAAATAATATTATGCCTTTCTGGGGTGCTGTTCAAGTATCACATTGTCAGTTGATAGGGTTCCTGACTTCGGTAGATCAAATAAAGGCCGGGCAATGCTGAAAGGCTCTCAGAAGAAAATGTCTTGTATCTCCTTTTTCTTGCTGTTTTGATTTTGCTCAGAGCATTACGGTTTTTTCTTCAGATATCCTCATATCATTTGCAGCCCGTGCGCTGTTCAAATTAAGAGCTTGCGTCAATAAACTTCTCAGATATTTCTTCTTTTTCCTTTTGCTTTCCATCGTTTGTTGGTGTCTGTGCTTGGCGAGAGGAATTTGTGTTTTTAGCTGCTTCACCACTCCGAGTGATTCTCAACAGGTCGGGTAGACAATGTCACCATAATTTGATTGACTTCCGACTCGACACGCCCACCCAGGTCGATATCAATGTCTCTCACCAATTCCTTTAATCAATTTCCATGTTCATACACACCTCTTCTCTAGATGCGGGGATTCGGTAGTCCAGAGGCAAGGTGTTGGCCTCTCAACCAAAGGTAGTGGGTTCGACCCCACCAACGGTTGAAGTATTTTTTCGAGTTTTTTGGTCAAGCACAATCTACCCACCCCCCCGCCCCATGGTCCAGATAGGCAGCTGGTCAGTCGGAGACGGACGGTAAAAAGGAGGTCCCGTGTGCAGATGCAAATTTTCTGTGCACGTCAAAAATCCCTTGGCTGTTTACAAACAGGGCAGTCCCTACCAAAACTCCCGAGATCACCTAAGTTGGGGGTGTGAGTAAATCAAATCAAATCAAATCAAATCAAATCAAATCAAATCAAATCTCTAGATGCAAGACTCCTCCTCTCATGTCAATATGAATACGCGCACCACATCACACCAACTACACACTGCTTTCCTTCCGTCATAACAGTAGTAAATACACTCTCTATTTAATCGCTGGCCGTCCTCCCATACAGGTTAGCAACATAATACTGATTGTGATCTACTTTCCAATTGACTTACTGATCAGCTTAATATATGTATAATAATTTGTTTTTACTTCATTCCCATCAATACCATATTTAAATTTCAACATTCGTATAAGATCACACTGTATGAGGCATGTATAACTGTGTAGATATTTTCGTCGTTTGTTGTCTAATGAAGGGGTTATACTCCAAACGTCATGACGTGTTTGTTCTGATTTCCTTTGTGGAGTTGTCACGTATTGTCGTGTGTCACGTTTGACTCACTCCACACTATAGCATCTTATTGCTTGTACGTCTTCTTTGACAAATGTTTCCCCATTTTTTGCATGTTAAGAATGTAAGGAGATATTAATAACTCGCTGCTTACATAGCTTTTGCTCCAATTCATTCATCCATTTATTCACATTCGTTCAGCGCATTCATATTCAATATAAATGTAGCTACACATCCATGCAATTACACAAAAACATACACACACACACAAACACACGCACACACACACACACACATACACACACCGATTTTGAAGGCCTTTCAACTCGATATTCTCCTTAAAGCAAATTGAGGTGAACTGAATATAGAGTGAATCCTATGTGATCAATTAATGGAGTGTGTTTCCTTATTATTTTATGTGTGTTTATTTATGATAAGAAGGGGTTCCCTCATTCAAAACCTTGCATTGAAAATATAACCATTGTGATACATGTATAATGAAACAGACATTTTGATATCGTAATAATGAATTATGCATGTAATTTAAAGGCACTAATAGGAATATGACTTTATACAGTAGAACATTTGAACATCTCAATGTCAGCAGTGATGATAAATAATTGGATAGTTTGGTAAGTATTATTGTTGAATGGAATTGGTGACAAAGTGAATGTCACTTACTTGCGGCGTCATGAAAAGGTTTTTGTTGTTTTGTTTTGTTTTGCTTGAGGTTTGTTTGGTTTGGTGGGGGCGGGGGTTTGTTGAGGTGGGGGGGTTGTTATAATAATCCTTAGAAAAATATTGATAATATTATTTTCATGGTGAAGAGTTAAGCTTTCTTTGGCAAAAAAAGGACAATGATCGAGTTCACATATAAATAAATATTGATTACTTGAAGTCCATTTTGAATATCATATGTAATGTGAAAGATGAGGGATTTAAAGTTCCAATAATCCGCATGAATTGTAACGAAAACAGAGAAGGGATGCCACTCCAAACGCGTCATGCAGTCGCTTCATTGGTTACCCGTGGAGAAGAGAATAATCGAACTTCGATTGGCCTGTCTTGTTTTTAACTGCATTCACTGTGACGATTCCCCTGAGTATGAGGTCACTTATTAATGTTCATAGTCCAAGTCGGCAGCTTAGGTCCTGTAATGTCTTATCGCTTGATCGTAGATTATCAAAATCTTTAAAAGAACGTATCTTGTCTTTTACATTTTCTGGCCCCGCTGCCTGGAACTCTCTGTCACCTCATACATGAAATTACACATCACTCGATTCTTCAAAAGATCGTTGAAAACAAAGCTGTTTCGCTCTGCATTCGATACACACTGAATACATCATTGTTATAGCTTTAAGTGAGTATTTGTGTTTTCGATGTACTGTATATTAATTATCGTTCTTATTATCTAGGTATGTACTATTTAATCATTGTCGTCCTGCTTGTATCATAATGTTTCATATTATCACACTGTCAATGTAAAGTGCCTTTGAGCATATTGTCATGGACATTATTATAGGCGTTAGATAAATTATGAATGAATTAATTATTATTATTATTGTTATTATTTTTATTATTATTATTATTATTGTTATTATTATTATTATTATTATTATTATTATTATTATTATTATTATTATTATTATTATTATTATTATTATTATTATTATTATTATTATTATTATTATTATTATTATTATTATTATTATTATTATTATTATTATTATTATTATTATTATTATTATTATGTTATTATTATTGTTATTATTATTATTATTATTATTATTATTATTATTATTATTATTATTATTATTATTATTATTATTATTATCATTATTATTATTATTATTATTATTATTATTATTATTATTATTATTATTATTGTTATTATTATTATTATTATTATTATTATTATTATTATTATTATTATTATTATTGTTATTATTATTATTATTATTATTATTATGATTATTATTATTATTGTTATTATTATTATTATTGTTATTAATACTTCGAAAGTGGATTTCTACAAACGTAAATCATAGCACTAATACTAGCAGATTTTAAAAAGTGGACAAAATGAAAGTTTAATGAGTCAATAATTATGTTTTAAAAGACGCTTACATGTACCTTGGTGAATGCATAATAGTATGACCATACTACGTTGGCCTGTAATGAATTTGAAAGTTTTGACTTGAGCTTAGGAAGACAGTGGCGAGTAAATAGAATATTATAAACATACTTAAGTCGTTACAAATGTAATTTTCTTGTAGAAAAAAAGAACCTTGCACTGTTTTGGCACAATAACAAGCATATACACGAATAAAGTCGGGAGTCAACGTACATCTAATGATGCTGAAGAGTTGTCAAGGAAAAGGAAAGAAAAAGAGAGAATGAAAAAAATTGAGAAACTATTATCTAGATATCTTTATAAAACTGTACATTTCAAACTTTGACCGCTCTAAACTCAGGAATCACTGCACACAAACGCCATATTTTGCATGTAGATTTCAAAAAGTCTGCTTTAGGTTCTTAGCGAATAAACCCTTGGATCAAGTCAGTATTTTGATTGATTGAGAAAAAAGATTGTTTTGCCTGCGATCCACAAAACTTGTCATTGTTACTGTTATTCCTTCATTTCCGGTCATTAGATATGTAAATGAAAAGCCCGCCTAACCTAAGTATCGAATACACCGGTACTCGATATCACCCTACACCCGGTTAGCCTATTGTGTAGTTAATCGTTGAAAAAAAATATAATAAAAGAGCAATCATAATCATCATTGTCTACTGGCATGCTCGCATATATAAAACTGTACATCTCAAAATGTGACCACTCGAAACTCAGAAACTACTGCACCCACAACCTCTATATTTAGCACGTAGATTTCAAATAGCCTGCTTTAGGTTCCTAGCGCATAAACTCTTGGGTCAAATTAGTATTTCAATTGATTGGAAAAATATTGTTCTGCCTGCCATCTACAGAACTTGTTATTGTTACTAGATCTAATATCTCGATTTCCAGTCATGACAACAAAAAAGCCCGCATATCGAGTACTAAATTTGATCTAATAATCATACTTGATATCACCCGTAACCGATACAGTATTTTTGAGTTAGCTGCAGTCAAAGTTCATCAGGTTTATAATAAGGAGAAATTATAATCCATTATGATGGGGCCATACTTGTAATAGATAAGAACAAAAAGGGCGATGGCCATTTGGACGACTTACCATTGTGTGTGTAGAGAAAACAACGATGTAAAGCCATGCCGACATTCCACCTACACTACATGTATGATGATTTGATCTAATCATACTTGATATCATCGATTTAAATCATCTATTCATGGAACATTCGACTACACTACATGTATGATGATGTGACATCGATTTAAATCATCTATTCATGGAACATTCAAAGTCTAGTATGATGATGTGACATCGATTTAAATCATCTATTCATGAAACATTCGACTCTACACTACATGTATGATGATGTGACATCGATTTAAATCATCTATTCATGGAACATTCGACTCTACACTACATGTATGATGATGTGACATCGATTTAAATCATCTATTACATGGAACATTGACTACATGATGATGATGTGACTCTACACTTTAAATCATCGATTCATCTATTCATGAAAAATTCGACTAGGTCTTCATGTACATTATTAAACAACGATTGTAAAACAAACAAAAACAAATATAATAAACCTGACGATATGCGAGATGATGTGACATCGATTTGACAGATAATATAGTTGAGTTCATATTTTACATGCATATCAAATTAAAGATGTGACTCTAAATCACTACATGGAAAAACATCGATTTAAATCATCTATTCATGGAACATTCGACTCTACCATCGATTTAAATCATCTATTCCCATTCGACTCTACACTACATATAATGATGACATCTTTAAATCATCTATTCATCCCCTTGTCAACAAACAAAAACAAATCCCCGGATATATGAGATCATTTTGACAAAACAAAACAATTTTACACACCTCACATTAAAGAAAAAAACACCCCCACCCCCCCACCTCCTCCAACCTCCTCCAACCCCACCCATCCCCTGTCACCCTCTCCACCTTCCCCACCTCCACAAACAAAACAGAACAAATATAACAACTCCCTCCGCTCAAACAAAGACAAGAAACCCAAAATACACAGAAGACTAAACCCACCCACCCCCACCCCCCCCCCCAAAAGCACATTTTTCCAAACCGCTTTTGATTCAATTCAATGAACGAAGTGGTGATTTCGGAGTGAATTTAGACCGAGGAAACAGCAAGATGAAAGACAAATGAAAGAATGAAAGGAAAGAAGTAGGATTTTACTAGCAGCGCCCATCCAGCCACTCATTTCCACACCACATTTATTCCCTACTATCATCCAAAAACCAAAGCCAAAGACACGAACGAACAGGTTACAAAGTAACTTCTATGTAAAAACAAACAACCTCGACACACCCAGTTATGCGTTATAAATGAAAATCAGAAAAGAGCAGTTTTGGATGTAGGGTGGAAGAGTTTGTTGGGGGGGTTTGAGGATTGGAGTTGGGGGTGGGAGAAGGGAGGTGGGAGGAAAAGGTGGGAGGTGGGAGGAAAGGGTTTGAGGGATTGGGGGGATTGGAGTTGGGAGATGGAGGAAAGGTTTGAGGGATTGGAGTTGGGGGTGGGAGGAAAAGGTTTGAGGGATTGAGTTGGGAGGTGGGAGGAAAGGTTTGAGGGATTGGAGTTGGGAGGTGGAGAAAAAGGTTTGAGGGATTGGAGTTGGGAGATGGGAGGAAAAGGTTTGAGGGATTGGAGTTGGGAAAAGGTTTGATGGGAGGTTAAAAGGTTTGTGGGTTACAGTTGGAAGGTTGAGAGGGGGCAGATTAATGAGATTCTGTGTGAGAGAAAAGGATTTGAGGGGTTTGGTGGGAGGTGGGAGGAAAGGGTTAGGTTGGAGGTGGGAGGTGGGAGGAAAGGGTTAAGGGGGTTGGAGGTGAGAGGTGGGAGGAAAGGGTTAAGGGGTTGGAGGTGGGAGGTGGGAGGTGGGAGGTTAAGGGGTTGGAGTTGGGAGGAAAGGGTGTGGGGGATTGGAGGTGGGAGGAAACGGTGTAGGGGTTGGAGTTGGGGAGGGGAGTTGGAGGAGGAAAGGGTTAAGGGGAGGAGTTGGGAGGAAAGGGTTAGGGGATTGGAGGTGGGAGGAAAGGGTGGGTTGGAGGTGGGAGGGGTTGGGGATTGGGTGAGGGGTGGGGATTGGAGGTGGGAGGAAAGGGTGTAGGGGATTGGAGGTGGGAGGAAAAGGGTGTAGGG
>JAXRKP010000294.1:302500-305000 GCA_037039925.1 Doris montereyensis | reverse complement strand
ATAAGAAAAAAGATGAAAACGAAAGAAGAAGGAAGACAAAAAAGGATGAAGAAGACGAAGAAGACGTTAAAGAAGACAAAGTCGAACAAGACGAAGACGGCGAAAGAGGCCATCACCGGCGAAGAGGAAGACGATGGCAAAGAAAAAGGCGGTGACAAAGAAGAAAATGAAGAAGAATGCAAAAAAGAAGACAAAGACGATAAAGGTAGTAGTAGTAGTAGTAGTAGTAGTAGTAGTAGTAGTAGTAGTAGTAGCAGTAGTAGTAGTAGTAGTAGTAGTAGTAGTAGTAGTAGTAGTAGTAGTAGTAGTAGTAGTAGTAGTAGTAGTAAGGTAATGACACAAGATAATATGAAAGCCTCAGAGGAACAAAGACGAGAAAAACACAAAGGAATAGACAAAAATCCTTTAGTATGGGGATCGAACCCACGGCCTCTGCGGCAGCACCCATCGCCTCGCCATGAAAAGAAAACGTGCTACCAACCGAGCTAACTACTAGTAGTAGTAATAGTAGTAGTAGTAGTAGTAGTAGTAGTAGTAGTAGTAGTAGTAGTAGTAGTAGTAGTAGTAGTAGTAGTAGTAGTAGTAGTAGTAGTAGTAGTAGTAGTAGTAGTAGTAGTAGTAGTGGTAGTGGTAGTGGTAGTAGTAGTAGTAGCAGGGTGGGGAGAAGAAGAAGATGACTATGTTACCTGCGAAATCGTTTGTTCTGTAGTAGTAAATAAATATTCTCTTAAATTTTAATTTAGAAATAAGAAGCGAATAAATGAATAAATACATTTATAAATCTTTAAATAAATAAATAAACAAATTAATATATGAATATATAAATAAGTAAATAACTAGCTATATAATAGATAAATGAAAAAAAGTAAATAGATAAAGAAATAAAACGATGAATAGAATAAATAAATAAATGAATAAACAAATTAATCAATAAATGAATTAATAAATTATTTAACAGATAAGTAATAATTATATAAATAGAAGACTACAATAACTAAGTAGCGTTTTGAGAGCATAGATGTCCAGGTAAAGTGAGTCGAACGAACAAATAAACAAATTGAATTCCATCACACAATTTTGCAAGCTAATGTTAAATGAAGAGAGAAAGAGAGAGAGAGAGACAGACAGAAACAGACAGACAGAAAGACAGACCGTCAGCCCGACAGACAGACAGACGAACAGAGAGATAAATCATAGACAACTCAGCTAATAAATATGTGAGACATACTTACAAAAGCAAACAAATATCATATTGAAAACAGTTTTGTACTTCCTTAGATTTAAATTAGAAAGTAATAGTTAGTAAAATATTTGCTCATCTGCACCAACAGATGAGCCAAGGATTAACCTTTTATACACGGTAAACACACGCTTTCTACAGAATAAGAGAAACTGCTTTGCGTTTTCACAGCACGAAAATGTCTAAGAGGCTTGAGCAAACACTCACGTGAGGACCGCAGACATTCAAAGGTAAAACTGGAGACTTCCGGTCCGCCAGAAATTGAGTACAGACCGGAAAACCTCCGGATCTCGGTCAAAGAAATATTCCATCCGCTTGGCATCGTAGTGTTGTTCCAAAAAACCTTCATCTCCCAGCTTTCAAATAAAGTTTTCAATAAATTAATATTAACAATATTATTAAAAGACGTCCCCCCCTTTTCACTCGTTCTGTCTGTCTCTCTGTCATTCTGTCTTTCTCTCTCTCTAGATCTCTCTCTCCTCTCTCTCTCACACTCTCTCTCTCTCTCTCTCTCTCTCTCTCCACTCTGCTCCTTAGCTCTCTCTCTCTCTCTCTTCTCTCTCTCTCTCTCTTAGATTGTCTCTCTGGTGCTCACTTCCCTACCTGAAGAATCTCCCATCCCCGAAGAAGGGTCGTATCTGAAGAAGAAGAAGAAGAAGAAGATTTCGCCCATATCTGATTGTCTCATGAAACCTAGAAGATTACATCGCCCTCTCTGGTCTCTCATCGCTCTATCTGAAGAAGAATTATTAGAAGAAGAAGAAGATCTAAGACAGAAGAAGAAGAAGAAGAAGACAGAAGACCATATGATTCTTCAGAGCCTATCTCAGAAGACATCTCCCAGAGAGTCTCTCATCAGCAGATATCTCATCATCATCATTAATCATTATTACTAGTATCTCGAAGATTATCTGTCTGCCTGTCTGTCTCTGTCTCTATCTGTCCCTATGTGTCTGTCTGGGTCCCTATCTGTCTGATTTCGCCCATTTGATTTGAATAAATTAACTATATACTTTATAACTATATGGAAACGTATTAAACTGGCATTTAAACGTGTCATGGGGTGTGGGGGTTGGCACCTGCAAAATGTGTGTGTGTGTGTGTGTATGTGTGCCTGCGTGTGTCCCCATATATGTGTGCGTGTGTGTGTATGTGTGTGTGTATAGGGTCATCTTGCTATTAGCACACTTTATTAGGTACTGTTCATTTTAATTGTAACATTCTTCTTGTATGCCCATCTCATGATTTTATAGTAATCAT
>JAXRKP010000294.1:285000-295000 GCA_037039925.1 Doris montereyensis | reverse complement strand
TGTGTATGGAAACTGTGTGTATGGGAATTTTGTGTATGGGGACTGTGGGTATGGGAACTGTGTATATTGGAACTGTGGGTATGGGGACTGTGTGTATTAGAACTGTGTGTATTGGAACTGTGGTTATGGGGACTGTGTGTATGGGAAGTGTGTGTATGAGAACTGTGTGTATGGGAACTATGTGTATGGGAACTGTGTGTATGGGAACCGTGGGTATTTGAACTGTGGGCATTTGAACTGTGGGTATGGGAACCTTGTGTATGGGGACTGTGTGCATTAGAATTGTGTGTATTGGAACTGTGGTTATGGGGACTGTGTGTATGGTAACTGTGTGTATTGGGAGCGTGTGTATGATAACTGTGTATGGGGACTGTGTGTATGGGGACTGTGTATGGAAACTGTGTGTATGGGGACTGTGTGTATGCGAACTGTGTGTATGGAAACTGTGTGTAAGGGAACGGTGTATATGGGAACTGTGTGTATGGGAACTGTGTGTACGGGAGATGTGTGTATGGGAACTGTGTTTTGGCAAGTTCACACCTTCTTATTGGCATTGCCACATCATCGTTGTGTGACTATTTTCAATTTGTGTAATTGTAATGGTCAGCCATTTTCCAATTCACCATGGAGGGATGAGATAAGCAGGTGGTTGTAGGTCATCACCACACACGCTTTTCTTATGGCCTGGCAAGGTGCCATCTCCTTCAGTTGTAATAATAATAATAATAATAATATTAATGATAATAATAATAATAATAATAATAATAATAATAATAATAATAATAATAATAATAATAATAATAATAATAATAATAATAATAATAATAATAATAATAATAATAATAATAATAATAATAATAATAATAATAATAATAATAATAATGATAATAACAATAATTATAATAATAATAATAATAATAATAATAATAATAATAATAACAAGGATGATAATGATGATGATGATGATGATGATGATGATGATGATGATGATGATGATGATGATGATGATGATGATGATGATGATGATGATTATAATAATAATGATAATAATAATAATAATAATAATAATAATAATAATAATAATAATAATAATAATAATAATAATAATAATAATAATAATATGAAAAAGAACAAGAAGAAGAAGAAGAAGAATACATACATGCATACATACATTCATACGTACATGCATTCGTACATTCATACATATAAATATACATACATAAATACATACACACATACATACATATATACATACATACATACACATATACATACATGTATTCATTCATACATAGCAATACATACATAGCAATACTAACATACACATATACATACATAAACGTATTCATACATACATACGTATTCATACATACATACACATATACACATATACATACATACATACATATTTGGAGTATATACATACACACATAAACATCTACCCAGATACATGCATACATAGCAATACTCACATACACACATATACATATACACATATACATGCATACATACATGCACACACACGCACACACACCTACATAAATGCATGCACACATACAAACATACAGAGCAATACTCACATACACACATAAACATATACACACATACATGCATACATACATGCCACACACACATACATACATGCATGCACATACATACATACATGCATACATACATATATACATGTAGACATATATACATATATACATACATACATACATACATACATACATACATACATACATACATACATATACACACATACATACATACATACATACACACACACATACATACATATGTACTTACATACATACACACATAAACACACATACATACTTACATGCATACATATATACATACATACACATACCCATACACACATGCACGCATATATACATACATACATACATACATACATACATACATACAAAGATACATAGACATGCACACACATACATACATACATACATACATACATATATACATACATGCATACACGCATACAGACACATACGTACATACATGCATACATACATAGGCACATACATACATAAACACACACACACATACATACATACATGCATGCATGCATACATACATACATACATACATACATACATACATACATACATACATACATACATACATACATACATACGTAGATACATACACACATACGTATTACATACTTACATGCTTATATACATACATACACGCATGCACACATACATACATACATACATACATACATACATACATACATACATACATACATAGACACATACAAACATACATACATACATGCACACATATAAACATACATACATACAAAACCTTTGAATTGACATCTGTGTAATTTCTTCGCAACGCATAAGCAATTGCATAAAAGGAGAAATATTTCATGCGCACAAGACATTCAGCAACGTTAATGTTCCTTATAAATCCCAGCTTGTGTAATTTTTACTGGCGCTGTTCGAATTTCTGACTCTATTGTTTTGAATCTACGTTTTGTTTATGTCTGTGTGTGTTTGGCTGTAGGAGAGCGTACAGACATGAGTGCACGATATTGACACACAAAGGAACTTATCGGCACAGTGGCTTGGAACAAAAGCTGACGCCAGCAGCTCGACGGTCAATTAAAATAATAGCCTGGTGCTTCTGTCTCATAGCTCGGGGTACTCAATAGTCCAAAAGGTAGTGGGTTCGAGCCCCGCCAACAGCTGAATAATTTTCTCGATTTTTTTCGAGCAAACTCTCCTTCCCCTCCCCCGCCCCCCCCCCCCCCCCCGCCTAGTCCAAGTAATTGGGTCAACACCTTGTCCCATCGGAGATGGACGATAAAAAGGAGGTCCCGTATGCAGGTCACAACACTCTGTGCACGTTAAAGATCCCTTGGCTGTTTACAGGGCATTCCGGCCACGCACAAAAATTTAAATCCTACTAAAAAACACGAGATCACCTTAGTTGTGGGTGGGGTAAAATCAAATCAAAACAATCTCAGAGCTCTTTACAATTGATTGTATTGCGAAGTAAATAAAGAACAGAATCAATCATTTATGTTACAGGTTGATATATTCGAAATCTTGGGTGTTGTTTTAGATCATGAACTTTTGATGATAGAAATAGAACATGTTACTAGGAGAATTCGGAGCTGCAATTTTCCTTTAAAGAATATCAGCAAGATAATATGTATTCTAAGCCGAGCATCAACAATGCCTGTTACGCCCCTCATTCTAAGTCGTTTAGATTATGCAATGTTATCTTAGCATCTGCACCAATATACTTTCTTAATTCAGAGATTGAAAAAGTTTCAGAATAAGCCTGCCAGACTAACAAGCTTAACTAAACAAAGGAGCTAATCACGCCAGTGTTAAAAGACTACGCTGGCTCCCCGTTATTTGCAGGATAGATTTTAACATTTTTTCTCATTGTTATGTTACAAATGTTTAAACGGATTTGCTGTATATCCTGTTTACAAGAGCTGGTCAATTTTGTAGAACTCTCTTTTTTTGGTGGTTTTGAAAGGCATTGGGTGACGATAATAATAATATCAAACAAATGTGGGCATTTTTCATCAAATGTGCACGTTTTATTTTATCTTAAATTCAAACATTCGTGCTACACAAAAGTTTATGGTATAGGTATCTTCATTTCTGTGGGGAAAAATTGGATGCAAATCACTCATGTGTCAACAAAAAGGCTTATTCATATTTTCCGATGATTTTTCCCAAAAAGGCTTTTTTTCTCAAAAAAGATTGTTTCAGTCACATTTTTCGCTAAAAGTTAGAATGTTGTCGATAGATTTGCACAGATTTTGCACAGGTTGTGAACTGAAAGGATCTTTACAACGTATAATAGCTTCTCTTTATATCTGTAATACTTTTTTTAATTTTGTTGTCGAGGTTATATCTCAGTAAATGACGTTTTTGCCTTTTTTCAAAGTATTTTTTAAACAAAATCTTTTTCAGAAACTTTTCAAGATACCATAAAAATCCAGTTATATGATCTTTATAGTGATGTGAACTATATTATGTCTTGCAAACATTACTTCAATACAACCGCTGGTTTATGATCCTAAGGAATTGAAAATTCAAAATAAAATCCAAATGGCCGTCGTTACCATGGCAATCAATATGAGAAAAGATATTTGAAGGCAAATTTGGGCATCGCACTACGATAATATTTCACATGTAAAATTGTAGTCTTCTACAGTCGAAGTGATACGCCTCACAGACCCCCCCCCCCCTTCCCATTTAATCTTAAAAACCAAAACTTGTTGAAGAAATAATTATTGGCGACTGAGGTGAGTGCAAATTCTACTCACAGACGGGGAAACTAGATTTTTTTCTTCCTTAAACGTCGTTTCTGGAAGAAAGTTTTGCACATGATATAGATCTTGGGATGCAAATTATTGGGGTTGCTTTCCGTGACCAGGCAACAGAGCGACCAGACAACGAACGACCCATGTAGGCGAAATCAGCCATGACATGAAGGCAATATAACCTGGTTTTTGCACATGGTGGATGCAGTGAGAAGATAAGCAATGAAAATACCTCCCCTGTCCTACCCATGCCCTCATCATCCATATCTGTATCTCCTCATCATCCACATCTGTATCTCTCTCTCTCTCTCTCTCTCTCTCTCTCTCTCTCTCTCTCTCTCTCTCTCTCTCTCTCTCTCTCTCTCTCTCTCTCTCTCTCTCTCTCTCTCTCTCTCTCTCTCTCTCTCTCTCTCTCTCTCTCTCTCTCTCTCTCTCTCTCTCTCTCCCCCCTTGTGTATTTTTTCAAGCGTTGCCACCCTCTCATTTGATTTGATTTATCCACGACCACAACTAATGTGATCTCAGGGGTGTTTCGGTAGGTTATTTAATCTTGCCCGAACTGTCCCTGTGTTTCACAGTGAAACTAGACCAACAAGCACTGACGTCTTTGACGAACACTGTAAGAGACCAGTTGAATGATGCGACATCAAAAGAAAGCACAGGAGTGTGCACCTGTACAATTTTTTTATTGTTCTGCAAAGGGAATATTAAAATTCAAAATCGCAACGCATGGTTATCGCCCTTTAATAATCATGACGTTCCATTGTACTTTGTAGACCACAAGACAAAAGTTTTTCTTAGCCTTTATCGTTACACTATTCTCTTCGCGTTTTGATATAAATAATCTGATCTTGGGGTGAATTTGTACCCTATTATTACATTTACAAGCCTTCTTTTTTTCTTTTGTTGTTGTGTGTAGTTTTGTCTTTTCCAGTGACGTCACTGAGCAACAAGTGTGGACGTATTCAGTAGAGCGGCAAAGTCTGTTCAACCGGTATCCAAAAGGAAAGATTTCGAACCCGACCAAACATAATCTGCGTATAGATACTATTATATATATTCTTTGATTTCCGCCTCGGTAGAAGTGGTAAGGAAAGGCTGTCGGTTCTACGATTGCTAGGTCATGGGTTCGAATCCTGCCAATGTTAATTTTGACGTTTTGATTCTTTTGGAAATGACACTGACTTGACACACATACCGTACTCCACTCGACCCAGGTACAATGGGGTACCAGCGTCAGCTTGTTGTAGCGTGAGCTGAGGGTGGGGGTGCGATCAGGGAGATGTGGGGCCGGGGGCGGGGGGGGGGGTCGTGCGGCAGTGGGGATAAATTAAGTCTCATACCTCAGAGTTGAGCGAAGGGTAATCAGGAGTAGAGTCCCGATTTCTCTTGGCATACGGCATATTGTGGTGGCTTGCCATTGTATTTCACACCGCCTTTATTTTCGTCGAGTTTGAACAGACCTAGCTACACATTTCGCTGCTGGGTCGACAGAGGGCCAGAAAACTGTACCCGTACTGGGAATCGAACTCGGGCCTCCTGTGTTGTAGACAGACACTCTACCGACTGAGCTACCGGCTGCGGGGGGGGTTATGGGGAGAAAAAACCATCGACTGACTAGAGTTCATTCAAGCCCAAGATGCCGTGAATGTTTGCATAGCGCGCCTAACGCTACAGAAACCCCGATCTACACCGACTTTATGTTAAATGAGCTACTTAAAAATAAAAATAAAATTTAAAAAAATTAAAAAAAAATTTTTTTTTAAATTAATAAAAAAAAATAATAAAAAAAAATTATAATAATAAATATATATATATATATATATATATATATATATATATATATATATATACATACATATATTACTTGATTTCGAAATCTACAATCCAAATAAAAATCTGCATCCAGATCTTCTGCAAACGTGATTTCGAGATCTGCAAATCAGATATAATATTCTGAATTTGCACACACACAGACTTGAGCACTAGACGAACTAAACGCACTTCCACATTGTCTGTACTGCTTACACATTGGGCTGCTGTGTAAGCCAGTGGAACGTCATGATGACAAACTATAGACGCCGTAAAGAGATCAAGAAAACGTTTTGTGAGTATTGAACAATCCCAACGAGGAACCGTAAGGCATCACTGGATGTAAAACTATTAAAAAGTACCAGCAGCCCGTATCATCGTACGCATACACACACACACACACACACACACACACACACACACACATACTCAAATACCTTGTATATTTCATAAACGCGGAAAGAAAATAAATGGAGCGTTCATTGAAACAAACCTGACAACAATCTAACCTGAAAAACAAAAGCAAAATCGACTACAAAACAAAACAAAACAGAAAGCAACCCCCAAAAAACCACAACGACCAAAGAAGGCAAAATACCCATACGCGTGCACACACACACACACACATACACACACACACACACACACCTACCCCACCGCAAAAAAAAACCAACATAGCATAAGACCATGAAAAGGGAGTTATTGTCATTGTTCACCACTGCTGTTGTAGCTTCAAACCTTTGTCACTTCTCATCCATGCGTACCACGAAAATAAACACGAAAACAGGTTGCTTTAAACAGTGGCGTAACCAGGTGTATGCTATAGAGGCTTAGCCACACCTTTAAACCTGATTTGATCACAAGTCATATAAAAAATTCTTTAAAAAACACATTGTTATTGTAATTTTCCATTTTCATTCAATTTGTATCCCGTTACCATTGCGCAAAGCTAAAAGTCTAGCTCTGCATCCAGTTGCAAATTATAGCCAATCAGTAAGCATGCAGACCGCTCTAAGCGCCACGAAACTATTAGATCTAGCTAATAACTTGAAAGAAAGACTTGTATTATGCGTAAAACATTTTCCCCATAGGTCTTCCCCATTGAATCTATATATGGTATAGTTCAATATTGTATATGTAAAATAGTAAAGAGAAGATCATAATCGATACCGCTATGGTTGGAAAATACTGGTATTGTGGTTTACGCTCCTCAGGCATCAACGCTTTTCAATGCGGTTTGGACATTCTTGAGTACTTAACGTTTTTCATCGTGGTATCGTGCACGCCGAATATAGGTTTTTCAAGGCTAGCCCAGTGACCTAGATCTACTAACGTAAACATTGACGTAGGCTAGCCCAGTGACCTAGATCTACTAACGTCGACATTGACGTAGGCTAGCCCAGTGACCTAGATCTACTAACGTGGACATTGACGTAGGCTAGCCCAGTGACCTAGATCTACTAACGTAGACATTGACGTAGAGCTAGCCCAGTGACCTAGATCTACTAACGTAGACATTGGCGTAGGCTAGCCCAGTGACCTAGATCTACTAACGTTGACATTGACGTAAGCTAGCCCAGTGACCTAGATCTGTTAACGTAGACATTGACGTAGGCTAGCCCAGTGACCTAGATCTACTAACGTAAACATTGACGTTGACCACCGCTTACGTATAAATCTGAACTCCCTCAGTAGATATAACAAGCTTAAGATAATGTGCGCAATATATTTGCAGCTTATATAACACTTATTTGCATTATCATGTAACAAAATATTCTATAACTCATTAAAATCAGCTACATGTCTCGGATAGGTTTCTTCTTTTTCTTCTTCTTTGTCGTTTTCTTCCCCTTCTTTTGAAATTAGGTACGCCTTGCAAAAAGCGGCAACTCATAATCAATTACGTATTACTTTGGATATCTCATCAGATGAGAGAACTTGAAGAGGAGTAGGGAGGAAGAGGAGGAAAGGAAGAGGAAGAATGAGATGATGAAGAAGAACAAAAAGGACGTACGGTATAGCATGAACAATAATGTTAACAACGATAAGACAACTAATTACTTTATTGCCCTAATCTGGCCCCTAATCCTGAGAGAGTTTGAAGATAAGAAAATTTCGTACAGCCACTGAAAACGTTGTTTGGAATTACAGAATGAGTGTTTAGTCGAGATTCTATTTCCATGATGGAATTGAAAATAATATGCAATTACAATAATAGCGGGATACAACAGTACAAGCACTGCAGTGTTGTAACGTTACTTTAAGTACAGTACGGTACACTAAATGTGTCACTGTTAACCAACTTACTACTCAGATAAGGACTGCTAAATACATCGACATATTGACAGCAACGCCAATCGTCTCCTTTCACTTGCGTTCTAAGGACTTTCGCAGTCAGTCACAGTTCAAATATCTGATACAAAGCGTTAGAGGAATTTTTTCATGGCATGACTATTTACCACGTCTGAAAGAGAGGTATTTAGTGTCTTTGTAACGACAGGCTGTTATATATAAACATTGTATTTATTACCACTCCCTTTCCTTACCGCCGTCTTCCCTACCCCGGTAGACTATGTGAAACGCACGAACTCACACATACACACACACACACTCACACACATCTACACATCTACACACACACACACACACACTCTCCCACATACAAACGCACACTCTCTCTCTCAATTCAATTCAATTCAATTCAATCCAATTTAATTCAATTCAAAATACTTTTAATCATCCCCGAAGGACAATTATTCATATCCACACAATGGAATTACAAAGCATAAAATCTAATATAAAGTTTATCATTGACCAAAATCACTTTTCACATACACGGATAAAAACATGAATAAAAAAATGAATAAGTAAATAAATGCATACAAGCACAAACACACATTTTCACATCTACACACACACACACACATATACACATACACATCCACAGAGCAGAGAAGCACAATGGGAGTACTCTAAAGATGATATTACAATGTTAGTGTCACCCTGCACTAGCAATGCCTGCTGCCATACTAAACAGGACTGATAAACATGAATAATCCTGCAGCAGGTCGTCAGTCGTTAATCAGAAGAACAGTAGCACAAGCACATAGATATAGGACTAGTACTAGTCTTGAAGCATAGGAACAATACATAGGAAATTCACGAGCTGCTCAAAGAAGGGAGATTATTTCTATACATTTACTTGGTAATTTCGTTTTATGTTACTTCGAGGCATCTTCTTGCAATTGAACCTAAAAATGCACGCTGTTGTTGTTGTTGTTGTTGGGCCTTTTGACAACTTCTTCCACCTTTAATCCAACTACTACTACTATTACTATTGCAACTGCTACTGTGTACGCTACTGCTACTACTACTGTTGCTACTACTACTATTGCTACTGCTACTGTTTTTGCTACTGCTACTACTACTATTACTATTGCTGCTGCTACTGTTTTTGCTAATGCTACTATTACTATTGCTACTGCTACTGTTTTTGTTACTGCTACTATTCCTGTTACTACTGCTGCTGTTTTTGCTACTACTACTATTACTATTGCTACTACTACTATTACTATTGCTACTACTACTACTACTTTTACTATTGCTACTGATACTACTACAACAACAACTACTACTACTATTTTTACAACAACAACTACTACAACTATTAATACTACTGCTACTTTTTACTACTACTACTACTACTACTACTACTACTACTACTACTACTACTACTACTACTACTACTACTACTACTACTACTACTACTACTACTACTACTACTACTACTACTACTACTACTACTACTATAGATAAAGACAAACAGTGAGGCAAGGGGCGTGTGGCGTGTTGGAAGTGAAGGTA
>JAXRKP010000294.1:270000-275000 GCA_037039925.1 Doris montereyensis | reverse complement strand
ATTTCTGGCTCAAACGGAAAATCATTTCTGTGTCCGTGGAACATCATGTCTGGGTCAAATGGAACATTATTTCTGGGTCAAACGGAACATCATGTTCGGGTCAAACGGAAACATCATGTTCATCTCAAACGGAACATCATTTCTGGCTCAAACGGAACATCATTTCTTAGTGCCCCTACGTGTATCCTGAACGTCAATTGTTCGTGGATTGATTTAATCAGGCGATGAAGGGAAACGAGATTAGAGCAACAATGTTATACGTATCAGGTGTACATCATCGCATATCGAAAGCGTGTAAAAGCTGCATGTTCCCCAGGGACCCCTTGGCAGGTGTACATCAATAACGTGTATTTTAATGCATAAAACAATTTAGCAGACTATTATAGTGTATGTAGATCTGTTTTGCTTACATGTGGCATGAGCTATGGGTTACGTTGCTCTCCTTCCATAATTCCTGCTGTCGGTCAGTGAGCTCAAATACCGATGGGTGGGCTATGTAGAACAGGCTGTTGAGATGCTTGTGGAACGATTCGCGCCGATTAGCTATCCTTTTCTGATCTGCATCTGTGATCAATGGTTTGAGAAAATGTGTTCAATTTTTTTTATAGCTTATACTTGTATATAATAATTATTTGCATTAGTATGTGACAAAATACGCTATATATCATTAGAATTAGCCACTGGTGTGTGTGTGTGTGTGTGTGTGTGTGTGTGTGTGTGAGGTGTCACTGTGTGTGTGTGTGTAATTGTGAGAATTTGCTGTCCTCTGGCCTTTCTTTTCAATGCTCTCTTATCCACTGAGTAAAGTAGATCAATTTTTCAGCATTGTCATGTTACGCAAAATACGAGTGAACACAGGTCAAATGCTATCTTGTTCTAACTTGCAAATTTCTGACACTGCTGCGCTCTGAACTCAGACACCCTGCTATTATCTCTTTGACGATCTCTTTTAACCTCAAATCAAAAGGCTGAGACTTGTTCTGACAAGTAGAAACATTTACGTCATGATAAGCTTTATGAACGGAGAATTTGCAACGTACTTATAACATAACACTGATCGCATTGTACTCTGATGAGGAGTCTTACTTTGTGATGAGGGTCTTGCTGTGATGGGGAGTCTTATGAATGAGAGTTTTACTTTGTGATGAGGTGTCTTGAAATGAGAGTTTTTGATGATGAAGAGTCTTACTTTGTGATGAGGAGTCTTACTTTGTAATGAGAAGTCTCATTTTGTGATGAGGAGTCCTACTTTGTGATGAGGAGTCTTACTTTGTAATGAGGAGTTTACTTTGTAATGAGGAGTCTTACTTTGTGATGAGAAGTCTCATTTTGTGATGAGAGTCCTACTTGGTGAAGAGGAGTCTTACTTTGTGATAAGGAAGTCTTACTTTTGTGATGAGGAGTCTTACTTTGTAATGAAGAGTCTTACTTTGTGAGATGAGAGTCTTACTTTGTAATGAGGAATCTTACTTTGTGATGAGGAGTCTTTACTTTGTGATGAGGAGTCTTACTTTATGATGAGGAGTCTTACTTTGTGATGAGGGAATCCTGCTTTGAGGAGTCTTACTTTGTGATGAGTGAGTCCTACTTTATGATGAAGAGTCCTGCTTTAGATGAGGGAGTTCTTTCTTGTGATGACTCCTTTGTGATGAGGAGTCTTACTTTGTGAGGAATCTTACTTTGTTGAGGAGTCTTACTTCGTGATGAGAAGTCTTACTTTGAGGAATGATGAGGAGTCTTACTTTGTGATCTTACTAGATGAGAAGTCTTACTTTGTGATGAAGTCTTACCTTGTGATGAGAAGTCTTACTTTGTGATGAGGAGTCTTACTTTATGATGAGGAGTCTTACTTTGTGATGAGTAGTCCTGCTTTGTGATGAGAGTCTTACTTTGTGATGAGGAGTCTTACTTTGTGATGAGAGTCTTACTTTGTGATGAGGAATCTTACTTCGTGATGAGAAGTCTTACTTTGTGATGAGAAGTCTTACTTTGTGATGAAGAGTCTTACTTTGTGATGAGAAGTCTTACCTTGTGATGAGAGAAGTCTTACTTTGTGAGGTCTTACTTGAGGCGAGGAGTCTTACTTTGTGGAGAAGTCTTATTTTGTGATGAGGATCTTACTTTATGATGAAGAGTCTTACTTTGTGATGAGGAGTCTTACTTTATGATGAAGAGTCTTACTTTGTGAGGAGAAGTCTTATTTTGTGATGAGGAGTCTTACTTTATGATGAAGAGTCTTACTTTGTGATGAGGAGTCTTACTGTGTGAATGACGTAACTCGAAACAAATTTTGATCAAATTAACTTATATATGATGAATATAATTGCATTAGATGTTAGTAAATACTGAACACAAGACAAGTGTCAAAATTGCCAACAGTTTACGGCGGTTTTGAAACTATATCGTCGAGAGTGGTCCCTCGGGGGAAAAGGGTGAGGGTGGGGGGAGAGGATGCAAGGCGTCGGCCTCTCAATCGTGGGTTTGTACCCGACAGGTTGAATCATTTTTCGAGATTCCTTCAAGAAAAACCCCCTAGTCTAGGCAGGTTAATTGACACCTAGTCCGTCGAAGACGGACGATAAAAAGGAGATCCGGTGTGCAGATCTAAATAATATAAATACATCGGCAGTCCCAGAACACTTTCATGAGCTTGTTTGTCGTTCTATATATACATAGATTCTAGATTTCTAGATCTAAAACATAAACTCTAGATGATAGTATCTAAAATCTAGTTTTAGATGTAGACCTAGACCTAGATCTAGTTATGTGTAGAATGTACACAAACGGTAGTGGTAGGTAGACCTACGGACGGGGAGAGAAAGGCAATACATTTCTATTTATGATGTTCTAAATCCACTAAATCTAAATAAATTGTAGATTCTCACTTCCCCCATCATTTGTCGATCAATAGTCAATATATATTCTACTACATGCACTACTACAACTCAATCTAGATTTAGGTCAAATGACGTAGGCTAGATTCTATGTAGATCTAGATTGATTTATTTTTTCTTAATCATAGAAACCTAGTCTAGATCTATATATCTGAGATCTAGCTAGCCTCTAGATCTAGATCTAAATCTTTTTGTTTCATGTTTATTTAATCTAGATTAGATCTAGAGCTAGTATACTGAAGCTTAACTTCAAGACACACATCATTCGCCATATCTAGATAGAGGTCTAGGTAAATGGGCTTAGCTACAAAATACATTGACCATAATAAAATAGAGAAATATAATTCAATGATTCCTTCTCAAACAAATTATTTCTAATGCAGCCTCATTAATACTGGTGATACCATTCCATTTATAAATCTTATTTTTAATGTGTTGGCATCAAGCCTTAATTAGATGCAAAGGGGAAATGCTTTTTTGTTCCTCTGTCTGTCTGACTTATGTCTCTCTGTATCTCTCTGTATGTCTCTGTCGCTGTCTGTCTCTGTTTGTCTCTGTCTGCCTGTCTCTGTCTTTGTCTCTGTCTGTCTGTCTGTCTGTCTGTCGGTCAGTCTCTCTCTCTCTCTCTCTCTCTCTCTCTCTCTCTCTCTCTCTCTCTCTCTCTCTCTCTCTCTCTCTCTCTCTCTCTTTTCTCTCTCTCTTTCTCTCTGTGTGTCTCTTTCCGTCTGTCTGTATGTCCATCTGTCTGTCTATCTGTCTGCCTGTCTGTTCCTCTGTTCTGTCTTCTCCTGTCTGTCTGCCTGTCTGTCTGTCTGTCTGTCTGTCTGTCTCTCTCTCTCTCTCTCTCTCTCTCTCTCTCTCTCTCTCTCTCTCTCTCTCTCTCTCTCTCCTCTCTCTCTCTCTCTCTCTCTCTCTCTCTCTCTCTCTCTGTCTCTCTCTCTCTCGCTCACCCATCTTACAACGGTCTTACCTTAGTTTACTATCTCTGTCCATCATTATATTTTCTGGTGGTTTTTCCACTTCATTCTGTCTGTGTCTCCCTATATACCTATAGCCAGATTTGACGCCTTAGTTTTTTTTATTGTTTTGCCGATCTCTTTCAATCAAACATGATTTTTAACAAAAGGGGGAGATAAAGAGACAACAACACCGAGACTGTTTAATCAACGCAATGCGGAGAATGGCATTGTGACATTTTAATGTCTGACCTCTGATCATGCAGCAGATTGCTGGCTTTGTCAATGTGTTCTTTTTTGTGGTGCGTTCCTGCTCAGTGTTCCCTCTAAACCTGAAGCACGTGCACGGGCTCAATAGGAAGAAAAGGCGCGCACATTGGAGAAAATTATGTCTGCGAACACAAATGAGAACGCAAATGTCTTGTCTAACGTTCACCCCTTCATGCACATAATGCACGCAGTTGGGTTTTGTTTTGTTTTGGGGGTTTTTGGGGGAAGCGTTATTGGAGGGGGGGGTTCGTCATACTTTGTACAACATCACGCACACCAGGCTAGAAATAGAGAGAACGTTGAACCCGCCTTCTTCTCTTCCCACCCTTCCCCCTCACTAGCCTGCTGTTAGGCACACTTAAGAGTTTCGGTGCAAATTGGAAATGTAGAGAGAGGGATTTTGATTTGATTTGATTTACCGACATCCACAACTAAGGTGATCTCAGGGTTATGGTGATTTAAAATTTTGCCCAGACTGCCCTGTTAACAGCCAGTATATTTAACGTGCACAGAGGTTATGATCTGCACACGGGACCGCCTTTATTCGTCTATCTCCGCTGGGGCTAGCTAGGTGTCGATCCACCTCCCTTAGGCCAGGGGGGTGGGGAGGTAGATTTTGCTCGAAAAAATTATGTCAACCGTTGATGGACTCGAACCTACTACCGTCGGTTGGGAGGCCGACACCTTGCTTTTGGACTACTGAATCCTCCAACTGCACGACCAGAAACATACATGCACATCATTATCTGTCTTAGTTTTTTTATAATTATACCTGTTACCTATCGTCGCACCTTACAGTCATCCAATGACAGACTCATTTTTCTAAATCTCCGTTACACATCCTACACATTACAGTCATCCAATGACAGACTCATTTTCT
>JAXRKP010000294.1:262500-265000 GCA_037039925.1 Doris montereyensis | reverse complement strand
AAAGCTCAAAAATAAACGGTAATTACAGTATGACATTGCATTCTGCTTTATCTTAATAGCCTTGTATGTTTTGTTACCTGAAAGCTTACTCGATTTGTCGTTCTGCTTATTCTACATCCTTGTACTTATTCATTTTCTTCAAATATTTTTGTTTTTTTTTTCATTTGGTGTCAAGGTCTGAAGGTCATCGTAGATTTTGTGCCGGGACATGTCAGCACGCAACACGACTGGTTTCGAAGGAGTGTCAATAGAGAATACCCCTTCACTCATTACTTCAATTGGCAGGACGGCAAAAACATTTCTGGTGTCCGGGAGCCCCTAACAACTGGGTTTGTATTCCAAAGTATTCAAAATACAGGAAGTTAAGTGCAAGGGGGAAACGGGTGGGTGGGGGACACAAAATAATTGGAAGCAAAGAGGGCGGATGGGGAGACAAGGGAGGGAGGAGGGAGGGGGATGGTCTTTTAATGTCTTTTAATGTTGGATTAATTTTTTTATTTTTCATTATAATAGAATATGTCGTTGTTTCAATTGTATTTTCTTTCATAATAATGGGGGCGGGGAGGGGGGCGGGGGTAGTTGGACCATTTGGAAAAGATGGATTTAAAATAAAACACAGATGTCTGTCTTCTGTCTTACAACAATCATCAGTATTCACTTTCCCTAAAATCACAGCCATCTGTCTTAACACAATCAGCATGATTCACTTTCCCCTAAAATCACAGGTGTCTGTCCTAAAGCAATCATCAGTATTCATTTTCCCTAAAATCACAGATGTAGGTGTTAACGCAATCATCATGATTCCACTTCCCCTAAAATCACAAGTGTCTGTCTTAACGCAATCATCGTGATTCACTTCCCCTAAAATCACAGATATCTGTGTTAATGCAATCATCAAATTCACTTTTCCCCTGATATCCAAGATGCCTGTGTTAACGCAATCATCATGATTCACTTTCCCCTAACATTACAGCTGTCTATCTTAAAGCAATCAGCATGATTCCCTTTTCGCCTTAAATCACGGATGTCTGTCTTAACACAATCATCGTGATTCACTTCCCCCTAAAATCACAGATGTCTATGTTAACGCAATCATCGTGATTCACTTTCCCTAAAATCATAACATGTCTATGTTAACGTAATCATCGTGATTCACTTTCCCATAAAATCACATGTCTGTCTTAACACAATCATCGTGATTCACTTTCCCATAAAATCACACATGTCTGTCTTAACACAATCATCGTGATTCACTTTCCCATAAAATCACATGTCTGTCTTAACACAATCATCGTGATTCACTTTCCCATAAATCACACATGTCTGTCTTAACACAATCATCGTGATTCACTTTCCCATAAAATCACAGATATCTGTGTTATTAGTGTTAACGCAATCATCAGTATTCACATTCCCCCTGATATCACAGATATCTGTGTTAACATAATCATCATAATTCACTTTCCCCTTAACATCACAGCTGTCTGTTTTTGGAGGTACTGCTTGGGGATGGAGTGAACAGAGACAACAGTATTTCTATCACGCTTTTCTTAATACACAGGCCAATCTCAATTATAGGAGTGACCTTGTGCAAACGGAAATGAAGGTAAGTACATAATGTAGAAAATAATAATATTAGTTGATTTGTCGTTTGCCTATCAGCTCTTCGCTTCCTCTCTAAAAATCGTGTATCATCAAACTGCTGGTCATGGGGGAGGAGGAACCTTTCAGGTTACAATTGACACTTGTCACCCCACTGACTTCTTGGATGGTTGGACTGTTTGTGAGTTCTCAGAGAGCACACTAAAGATCTCTTATGTCGTCTGGCAAACAAAAACAAAAGAAGGAAAGAAACGAAAAGAAAATGTTATGCCGAATCAGAAACGATACTACGATATAGTAAAGTGGGAAACGTGAAATCAAATTAGGTTGAGGGCTGGGGGAGAGGGGGGCGGGAGGATTCGTATGAAAGGAGGACATTTTGAAGTGAAAATGTTGTCGAAATAAGAAAGAATAATCGCTCGCACTCTATTTATAACCACTTGCCTTCCAATGAAGCACAACAACAGTCTGTTGTATGTATGTGTGTGTGTATGTGTGTGTGTGTATGTGTGTGTGTATGTGTGTGTGTGTGTGTGTGTGTGTGTGTGTGTGGATAGGAGCAAAGCCAAACGTTCTCATTTTGAGTGACGATTTTGTTCTGGATTGTTTTCAATGTCCACATAGTCAACCTGCAGGATCATATTCTCTGGGCTTTAAGATCAAAATAATAAAATAGTTGATCCTGTTAGTCAACAAATTATCATAACTACAACGTTGACGATTTTGAAGTTTTGAAGATCATCATCAGATTCTCACTTGGCAATTGTTTTTTGTGTCACACACAAAATGACTTGTAACCAAATACGTTCTACACTGGTCACACATTTTACCTGCAGTTTGTTCTAACCTGAGATTATCATTGCAGTTATGTACTTTTGAGCCTGTTTGTTCCAAATAC
>JAXRKP010000294.1:255000-257500 GCA_037039925.1 Doris montereyensis | reverse complement strand
AGATAGATTGATGGATAGATCGTTTAGAGGATACACAGAGTGACTGATAAATAGTCATCAATATTTCACCATCTTTTACCTGGTTACTTGCGATACACAGAGTGACTGATAAATAGTCATCAATATTTCATCCTCTTTTACCTGGCTACTTGCGATACACAGAGTGACTGATAAAAAATCATCAATATTTCACCACCTTTTACCTGTTTACTTGCGATACACAGAGTGACTGATAAATAGTCATCAATATTTCACCATCTTTTACCTAGCTACTTGCGATACACACAGTGATTGATAAATAGTCATCAATATTTCACCATCTTTTACCTGGCTACTTGCGATACACACAGTGACTGATAAATAGTCATCAATATTTCACCATCTTTTACCTGGCTACTTTGGTACTCGGTAGAACAGAGATAAGGTGTCAGCCTTTCAACCAAAAGGTAATGGGATCGACACCCAATCCCATCGGAGACGGGCGATAAAAAAGGATGCCCTCTGTGCAGATCACAACACTGTGTACGTTAAAGATCCATTAGCAGTTTACAGGGCAGTTTGGGAAAAAACAAATTTGGGTTGTTGTAATCCTACCAAAGACCCCGATTTCACCTTAGTCGTGGATGTGGGTAAATCAAATCAAATCAGATCACACATGGTCACTTAACCACGGTAGGAGTAAGGAGAAGAAGGTGACAGAAAATGAGAGAAGGCCTTGTCCCAGACCAAAATCCTGACTCACGACTGAGTAAAGTGGAAGAAACTGGTGCAACATTCCATAGTGCAGCGCACCCACGACCCTGGAGGTTCAAGGGTCATCTGACATGTAATACCAATATATCTGGGTATTCAATTTCCTCAACCATCGATCAATATCTCTCCATATCCACAAGTTTTCACACATTGACTTGGCAATCATTCATTATATCTCCATATCCCCAGGTTTTCATACATTAATGGCAATCATTCATTATATCCCCATATACCCAGGTTTTCACACATTAACTTGGCCATCAATCCATTATATCCCCATAACCCCATATTTTGACATATTTACTCAGCGACTTATCAATACATCTCCATATCCCCATGTGTTCACATGTATACTTTGCCATCTATCAATATGTATCCATATCCCCAAGTTTTCACATATTTACTTTGCCATCTATAAATGGATCCTCATATGCCCATGTTATCACATGTTTACTGTGTCATCTATCAATGGATCCTCATATCCCCATGTTATCACAAGTTTTCTTTTGCCATTTATCAATGGATTGTCCTATCCCCATGTGTTCACAAGTTTACTTTGCCATTTATCAATGGATTGTCTTATCCCCATGTGTTCACAAGTTTACTTTGTCATCTATCAATGGATTGTCCTATCCCCATGTCTTCACAAGTTTACTTTGCCATGTATCAATGGATTGTCTTATCCCCATGTGTTCACAAGTTTACTTTGCCATTTATCAATGGATCGTCCTATCCCCATGTCTTGACATGTTGACTTACCCACCCACCTGTTTGTGAATGTGTCATAAAACATTGCTACATTTCCGTGTCAGCTGCTGTTCGCTATCTCAACCTCCTAGGTACTTCACTGACCAACAATTCAAACCTTTTTTCAGATATTTGATTTTGGAAACGTATGCAAATACCATGGTAAGAAGCAATCTGTATGGAGCGGGAGGAATCCCTTCAACTTTGACCTCACAGGACTCAATAAACCAATCACAGGCTATGAGATAAGAGACAAAATCAAGAACACATATGCCGCTCTTCCGGCTGGGAAATGGCCTAATTTTGTGGGCAAGTTACGAACGATTTCTCTTCCTGTTGATTTTGCTTTCATTGAACCAATTCGTGTTGTAGTTTATGAAAGACATACACAAGGTATGAATATAACATTGCACATAAAGCAAATGAAGAACCCCAATAAACACTCACAAACTCCATAAGTAACACTAACGAGATAGGTGTACAAGTGACTAGGTAAACACGATTTCATGATTACTGAAGAAACCGTGCGATCAGTAACATCTGTATCAGTATTCATCGCAGTATGCTATGGAAGGAATATACTATATACGAAGGCAACTCCTGTTCATAACGCTTTTGTCCGAGAGGTCAAGGTGAATGATACAACTAGTGGGGAGGGGGGTCCCTTACTGGAGATCGCTAGATTTCCGTGCATTCACTTCTTTAGGTTGAAATTGTCTTTTTATTTCGTCATCTTCCGAAGAAAACTATAAGCTATATTCGAACCTTTTGAGAGGATGGTTCTTCTCACAACTTCTCCCCTCCTCCCCCTCCCCCTGTCATAAAGATATTTAAAGCCAAACCAGCCTCCTTCATGTACAGTAAAAGTGATTTTATTTAAGTTACCTTGAAGCAACAAAAAAAAAACAATTCCTTGAAGACCAATACGGCCCATAGAGTCGGAACTTATCCAGGTTTCTCTAGCGTGAGGTGGAACAAGTGATAATAATCACCTAGTGCG
>JAXRKP010000294.1:235000-250000 GCA_037039925.1 Doris montereyensis | reverse complement strand
ATAGTAATAGTAATAGGGGTAGTAGTACTACTCTTACTAGAAGTAATTGTAAGAGGAGGGGGAGAAAAGATGAGAGGAGTGATCACCTCTTTTTACTTTATCTATTTGTAATCTTCTTGTCCTTTATTCTGTTCCAAGCCAGCATCCATGTAACATTATGGGTTACAATCTCCACCGTTATGGTCCTTCACTGATATCGTTTAATCCATCATAATGTGTCAGAAAGCCACATAATATTGTCTTTCACATACTTTTCTTTCCATCTCCAGACAGAGGAAAGCAGTAAGCAAACAACACCTCTGAAACTGTACAGACGCCTGGCTGCCCTTCGTCAGAGACAGGCTTTCCAAGGGGGTCGCATTTGGGTACGATTTCATAACACTCCTGAAAGATAGACGCAAGTTTAGGGTATATTATTTCTATTGTAGTTTTTGAATTAGGGAAGATGTCATAGGCCAGCTTAGCTGTCTACACGACCCTAGTTTGGTACGTTTGGGAACACGAGCTTAGATGTCTACATCATTGGTGGTGTGGTTTGGTAGGTTTGGGAACACGAGCTTATTTGTCTACATCATTGATGGTGTGTGGTTTGGTAGGTTTGGGAATATGAACCTAGTTGTCTACATCATTGATGGTGTGTGGTTTGGTAGGTTTGGGAACACGAACCTAGTTGTCTACATCATTGATGGTGTGTAGTTTGGTAGGTTTGGGAACAGGAGCCTAGTTGTCTACATCATTGATGGTGTGTAGTTTGGTAGGTTTGGGAACACGAACCTAGTTGTCTACATCATTGATGGTGTGTGGTTTGGTAGGTTTGGGAACACGAGACCTAGTTGTCTACATCATTGATGGTGTGTAGTTTGGTAGGTTTGGGAACAGGAGCCTAGTTGTCTACATCATTGATGGTGTGTAGTTTGGTACGTTTGGGAACACGAACCTAGTTGTCTACATCATTGATGGTGTGTAGTTTGGTAGGTTTGGGAACACGAACCTAGTTGTCTACATCATTGATGGTGTGTGGTTTGGTAGGTTTGGGAACACGAACCTAGTTGTCTACATCATTGCTCGATGTATAAAACATCTACCTCTTTGTTAGATTTGTAAAACATACACCTCTTTG
This sequence comes from Doris montereyensis, assembly GCA_037039925.1. Classification (NCBI taxonomy): domain Eukaryota; kingdom Metazoa; phylum Mollusca; class Gastropoda; order Nudibranchia; family Dorididae; genus Doris; species Doris montereyensis. The sequence goes on along the minus strand of JAXRKP010000294.1, from coordinate 248,880 downwards.
TTAGATTTCTAAAACATCTACCTCTTGTTAGATTTGTAAAACATCTACCTCTTGTTAGATTTCCTCTTGAAGACATCTACCTCTTGTTAGATTTGTAAAGCATCTACCTCTTGTTAGATTTCTAAAACATCTGCCTCTTGTTAGATTTCTAAAACATCTGCCTCTTGTTAGATTTGTAAAACATCTATCTCTTGTTAGATTTGTAAAACATCTATTTTTTGTTAGATTTGTAAAACATCTATTTTTTGTTAGATTTGTAAAACATCTATCTTTTGTTATATTTGTAAAATATCTATCTTTTGTTATATTTGTAAAATATCTATCTTTTGTATATATTTGTAAAATATCTATCTTTTGTTATATTTGTAAAACATCTATTTTTTGTTATATTTGTAAAACATCTATCTTTTGTTATATTTGTAAAACATCTGCTTTGAGATTTATTGGCATGGTAACTGTTCTGAAATGTAAAGGTTATATTTCAGAGCAGTTACCAAGCCAATAAATCTTAATGTAGATCATGGGCTATAGAATGAATGGGATAGAGCAGCATCACGACCGATGCTTTACATTCTTAAATCTGAGTCTACCTGAGTTATGCATGGAAATGGAAGCACGTTGACCGAATGGAATAACAGGATATAGACAAAGAGAAACCAGAAATTATCCGAGCGGAGGTTAAGGAACCTAGCTGTAGCTATCTATTGTCATTGTCATTATCAACTGTCGTTTGTGTGTGTGTGTGTGTGTGTGTGTGTGCGCGCGCGTGTGTGTGTGTGTGCATATGTGTGGGTTGGTGTATGTGCGCGTGGGCGTGTGTGCGCGTGTGCGGGTGCGTTTGTGTGTGTGGGTGTGCGTGCGCGTGTGCGTGTGCGCTTGTGTGTGTGTGTGATAGAGAGAGAGAGATTATTTATTATTGGAAGATAATGTGTTATAATGTATATAGTCATCATGGTTATTATTATTCTATGTAATCTGTATCAAATCATATTGTTTGAGGAATGATCATTTGTTTGTGAAGTGTTATGAAATTGTGAGTAAAACAAATTTCCCAAAACGACTGATAAATATTATCTTATCTTATCCTATCTTATCTTATCTTAGATCTAAAGTGTACAGCGTAATTCAGACGCCACGCATTACGTGCGAAAGTAGAATTTACATTAATTAAGAAAGCTTCATATTCTCGTATCAAGCGAAATCATGAATACAACGATTATGAAAACCTACTGTTTGTAATGTGTATATTTCAGTTTTCAGTGGCAACCCAAAATGTCTTATCCTACATCAGAGAAGGGAAACCTACACGATATCTCGTAGCACTTAATGTAGGGAGATAACTGAAACTAATGACTTTCAGAGTGCAACTGGTGATTCCTGGGGTATAGTTGTTGCAGTTACCTCCCGTAAGTCGATAACTACACTGTCGTAACGTTAATGTTCATGTTTGCCATTATCGTATTGACCTATCTATCATATTACTGGCATTATTCTTGAATACATATATATATATATATATATATATATATATATATATATATATATATATATATATATATATATATATATATATATATATATATATATATATATATATATATATGCCATCTTCTATTCTCGTTTTTTTCAAGCAAAATTAAAAATCCTGCCAAAAACCCTGAGATCGCCTTAGTTATGGATGTGGGTAAATCAAATCAAATCAATCAAATCAAATCAAATCAAATCAAATCAAATCAAATCTAATCCACCACTCTAGTCAAGTATGCTTTCCGGGTGAGTAAGTAATCCTACTTTTTCAAGGGTCGAATTTTCTATAGGGACCACATAGGTAGGCATTTTCAGACGTACTTTTTTTAAGGGGGGGGGGTCCTGGAGTGAAAATGTTCCCGTTTGTTCCTATCAATTTAACTTATGTATAGGTGTAATGGGTATGGGGTACGGAGTTAAAATATGTCGTTGTTTTTTTTTCCTGACGCTTCCGGTTGCCATGGAAACGGCGGCCATCTTGAATTTTGCCCTAAGTTCAATATCGATAGGCTTTTTCATTTTTCAACAGATTTCTTGCAAGTTTGGCACGCAGCTTGTTTGATACAAAATCTAAATGTCATCAGATTAGATTTTTGTTTTATTAGTAGGTTTTGATTTTATAAATCTTTGAAAATAGCATATGAGAACAACCAAAAATATCCAAACATATTGTACAAAAATTTAATTTTTCCAAAATTATTATACATATCCAAAAAAGCATCTATAAATTTCTTTGTTTTCCCACTCATCATACATGCCAAATTTCATGAAGATACGTTGAGAAATTTAAAAGTAGATAGAAAATAAGAAACAAAAAAGGACATTTGGAGAAAATCGTATTTTTCTCTTATTTTCTGTTATTTGAATACATTTTTCTCCCATAAACCTAAGAAAAGAGTAGGATAATACTTTGAAACATCATAAAACCTTGATCGGCTCTCAGCTCCTTTTTATTGACACTGTTTCAAGTGCATCAGCACCTTTTTTACTCATTTTGAGATGGTGCCTTTTGATAATAGGTACTGCTGAATATGTTCCGTATTTTTCGACGATCTATGGCAAGAATCATAGTAGATCCTCAAATAACCTTGATCTTAATATCGTTTATTGTAGCGATCAAAATGAGTACTAACTTGCCGTAATTTAGATAATATTTCTAGCTTCTATTGTATAATAGCTGTGTTGAAAGATAGGCGTGTATCGTTTCTAAAAAATTCGTATATATTCAAAGACTCGATACTGAGCTTCTTTTATGATATCATTATGACGGGAATGAACTACTCTATCCACTAGTATGATAGACCAAATTTGTCCCATTTTCGGTCAAAAATGGCATTCCCATAACCCGCCCCTCCCCCCCTTTAAACGTGGTAGTATGAATGTGGAGACTTACTCTTTGATAGAAAACTGTTGCATCCATTTGATTCCAACTACATCTGAGCTTGGGTGTGTGACAGCAGAACATGGTGGTCATCGGCAAAATCAAGATCATCCAGCCATTGCTATGGGGCGTTTCGTGATGAATTCACTACCCACTCCCTTCGTCGTTTTCCTCAATTATAGCGCAAATGAGGATAAAAGAAGAAAGACACCCCCGTCACACTCCCGTTTGAGCTTGAAAACGGCGCGAGAGTTGCCCTCCATGGAAAACATTGCAGTTTGTTCCATCGCAGGCAGGTTTCACAAAGTTGAAAAGTCTCTCTAGAACTCCATTATGGCTCATTGATTCCAAAGCATTGCCTTGTGAATGCTGTCAAAAACTCTTTTATAGTCAATGAAGTCGATTAAAACGGGCAACTTCCATTTAAGCGGCTGCTCCATTATAAAGATTCATTAAGTTGTTATAATGCGTTCCATGCTGATTCAGGGGTAGATGATATCACAGGAGACATAGAAATATGGTCTTGAAAAAGAGGTTCAAAGATTGGCTAAGTCTGAGGAAAATTTATAAAGCTTGCCCACGACAATGGGAAAGAGAAATTAATTGTGTGTGACCTTTACTCAGCCGAGGGCATGAGACATTGATAATAATGATGGTGATGATGATGATGATGATGATGGTAATGATGATGATGATGATGATGATGATGATGATAAAGATGATGATAATGATGATGACCTCTCGGTTCCTGTGACATTAATACTTATAACTTTTCTGACTACTTTATTAAATTATTTTATTAACACGTTATACTCTTGAGTTTGTCTTCAGTTCGGTAAACACATCGAGCAGTAATAATAATGATTCCTCTTTAAAATATTTGTCTCCCCTTATCTCTCTAATTGTGTCGTTCCATAGGTTCGAAGAGAACAGTTAACAGCGTTGTATCCACGAAACAGTTGACCCTTGACCCTGGAGAAGGCTTGGTCATCCATCTTATTCCTGTCATCAACCCGATCGTTGGGAAGTAAACCCGTTCTAACCTGATTGAAAAAAAAACAAAATAAAAAACAAGCAAAAACAGTAACCAACCCAAAAAAACAAACAAAAACAAACAAACAAACGAATGCAAAAAAAAAAGAATAATAAAAAAAAAAGAAAAAAGAAACAGTGAGTTGTCGAGAATACATTATTTTTTATGAATGAGAGAACAGGTAAAGCATGGAGACGTTTTCTATTCTTATTTTCTTGACCTGAAACTTAACCACTGCATAATATTATACACATAGCTTTTGTTTGTTTCATTGAAATTTACCCCGTCAACCATATACGGTGATCTCGTGGTGAATAGATATTATCTATGTGCACAGAAAATGGTCATTATTGGTGTGTATGTAGTTTTGAATGCCCCCCTCCTTCCCACCCTCCCGCCCTCCACACAGCCTTCGTTAGTTGCTAATAAATCTTCTGCCCAAGTGTACACAGAAACTGGAACTGTTTCGTTTATTTCAACAATAATTTCAAATTTGAAATGTCCAACGTGGAATCAAGAAATAATACGTTTGACCCTTTCTATTTCTTTACCAGCGATAAAATACATTTTTTCATGATTTGATTGTTTTCGCACTAGATTAAGACGTTAACATTTAGACACTTTGGGTGACGTAGATAGAACTGTAAACATTTCATCAGGTTGATACGTCATGGAACATGCATCGAGACGGACAAAGTTTTAAACTTAGCTTGAGTGTTTATCACCGTACGCTGATTCTAGTTAGCCTTGTTTTCTGTAACATTGTGTTGTTGGTGATAATGGTGAAGCAGAGGAAGAAGAGGGATTAGCAGCAAGACGATGATGGTGATGATGATGGTGATGATGATGCTCATACTCATGGTGGTGCTGCTGTTGCTGCTGCTGCTGCTGATGGTGATGATGATGATGATGATGATGATGAAGAAGACGGTGATGGGGAGAATGTTGATGACAACGATAAGGATGATGATGAAACAGATGTGGATGAAAATGACGATGGCGTGAATTTCAACAAATTCACGTCAGCTTGGTAATGCCTAAGAACACCAAGCTTAACAACAACAAAAAAAGACTAAACGAAGCGACGAAGCATTCACATACCGTAACTCACTGCAACGCTTTTTGCACGAAATCAACAATAACTGTGATTGATTTGATCTAAACACTATTTTATTTGAGTGACAGTCATTCCTATTGACTGATTCCAAACAAAAAGGTAAATCAATTACAATTTTATCAAACAAAGAAAAAAATTCTCAAAAATGGGGCGATGTCGCTTGATTGAGTTAATATAATTATCAAGAAGTCTTAGGTTATTAAAAGAGAATTTGGCAACGAAGTGTTTTACGAATACTGGCTTTTTTTTCTTTTCTTTTTTTTTTTCTTTCTCTTTCTCTTTTTTTTTCGCTCAGATTGGTAGGCGTATATCAAACGTCAGCAGATAAACGGTTATTCGACCTTTACAGATTTCTTATCTAGTCGCATTTCAATCAAATTCTATTATATATCTTTGTTTTTTCTCCCTCTGCCTGTCTATCTACCTATTGCTTCCTCCTTCGCCGTCTCTTCCCTCCCTCTCTCTCTCTCTCTCTCTCTCTCTCTCTCTCTCTCTTGCTCTCCTCCTCTCTCTCTCTCTCTCTCTCTCTCTCTCTCTCTCTCTCTCTCTCTCTCCCTCCCTCCCTCCCTCCCCTCCCTCTCTCCCTCTCTCTCTCTCTCTCTCTCTCTCTCTCTCTCTCTCTCTCTCTCTCTCTCTCTCTCTCTCTCTCTCTCTCTCTCTCTCTCTCTCTCTTTCCGTCTGTCTCTGTCTCTGTCTCTGTCTCTGTCTCTGTCTCTGTCTCTGTCTCCGTCTCTGTCTCTCTCTCTGTGTCTCTGTCTCCGTCTCCTCTCTCTCTCTCTCTCTCTCTCTCTCTCTCTCTCTCTCTCTCTCTCTCTCTCTCTCTCTCTCTCTCTCTCTCTCTCTCTCTCTCTCTCTCTCTCTCTCTCTCTCTCTCTCTCTCTCTCTCTCTCTCTCTCTCTCTCTCTCTCTCTCTCTCTCTCTCTCTCTCTTTCTCTCTCTTCTCTCTCTCTCTCTCTCTCTCTCTCTCTCTCTCTCTCTCTCTCTCTCTCTCTCTCTCTCTCTCTCTCTCTCTCTCTCTCTCTCTCTCTCTCTATATATATATATATATATATATATATATATATATATATATATATATATATATATATATATATATATATATATATATATATATATATATATATATATATATATATGTGTGTGTGTGTCTCCCTGTCCCTCTCTGTCTCTCTTTCTCTTTGTTTTTTTGTTCACCAATGTGATCGCAATGTACTAAATCCATTGACCAATACAATTGCAGTCTACCAAGTCCATTGACCAATGCGATTGCAGTCTACCAAATCCATTGACCAATGCGATTGCAGTCTACCAAGTCCATTGACCAATGCGATTGCAGTTTACCAAGTCCATTGACCTATGCAATCATAGTATACCAAGTACATTGACCAAAGCGATCGGAGTGTACCAAGTCCATAGACCAATGCGATCGCAGTGTACCAAGTAAATTGACCTATGTAATCGCAGTATACCAAGTCCATTGACCTGTGCAATCGCAGTATACCAAGTGCATTGACCAAAGCGATCGCAGTATACCAAGTCCATTGACTAATGCAATCGCAGTATACCAAGTACATTGACCAAAGCGATCGCAATATACCAAGTCCATTGACCTGTGCAATCACAGTCTACCAAGTACATTGACCAAAGCGATCGCAGTATACCAAGTCCATTGACATGTGCAATCGCAGTATACCAAGTCCATTGACCTGTGCAATCGCAGTATACCAAGTCCATTGACCAAAGCGATCGCAGTATACCAAGTCCATTGACCTGTGCAATCACAGTCTACCAAGTCCATTGACCAATGCGATTGCAGTCTACCAAATCCATTGACCAATGCGACTGCAGTCTACCAAATCCATTGACCAATGCGATTGCAGTCTACCAAATCCATTGACCAATGCGATCGCAGTATACCAAGTCCATTGACCAATGCGATTGCAGTATACCAAGTCCATTGACCAATGCGATTGCAGTCTACCAAATTCATTGACCAATGCGATTGCAGTCTACCAAGTCCATTGACCAATGCGATTGCAGTGTACCAAGTCCATTGACCAATGCGATTGCAGTCTACCAAATCCATTGACCAATGCGATTGCAGTATACCAAGTCCATTGACCAATGCGATCGCAGTGTACCAAGTCCATTGACCAATGCGATCGCAGTGTATCAAGTACATTGACCTATGCAATCGCAGTATACCAAATCCATTGACCTATGCAACCGCAGTGTACCAAGTACATTGACCAATGCGATTGCAGTGTACCAAGTCCATTGACCAATGCGATCGCAGTGTACCAAGTACATTGATCAATGCGATCGCAGTATACCAAGTCCATTGACCTGTGTAATCGCAGTATACCAAGTACATTGACCAAAGCGATCGCAGTGTACCAAGTCCATTGACCAATGCGATCGGAGTGTACCAAGTACATTGACCTATGCGATCGGAGTGTACCAAGTCCATTGACCAAAGCGATCGGAGTGTACCAAGTCCATTGACCAATGCGATCGGAGTGTACCAAGTCCATTGACCAAAGCGATCGGAGTATACCAAGTCCATTGACCAATGCGATCGCAGCGTACCAAGTACATTGACCAATGTCATCGCAGATGTTAATGATGACGAGGACAGATGATTATAATGATGACGAGTATAACGTCATCACTAATGGTGATGGTTTTGCATTGATGATGATGATGATGATGATGATGATGATGATGATGATGATGATGATGATGATGATGGTAACAGTGATGACGAGGACAATGTCGCCACTAATAGTGATGGTTTGTATTGATGATGATGCCGAAGAGAACGAAATCGCTGATGAGGGTGGTTTGGAACGTCGATGGAGAAGACAACAGCAACAACAACGTCATTGATGGTGATGGTATTTAATGATGGTAATGGTCCACAGTAGGGTGCATGCTGTATCCCACACAAGTGTCAGTATACCCGCCCGTATGGTAGGTTACGTTATAATATCTGCTCATGATATGTTAAGGAAGTGGTCTCCACATTATCCTTCGCCAACAGTGAACTAATACATGTATATAGTCACTTTAGGCTTTACCTGGACCGCCAGCAACGTTGTTTTTACCATCTCTTGTTAAACGATGTCAAATGAAACAAGCGCTCGCTTAGTCGGCCGTTCTTACCCAAAATCTTACATCAGTAACTATTACTCTAAATAGTTTAAACCTGTTCCCTCCCACTTTCACTCAAGTGACTACCGATGTGTCTTATGCATCTCTGTCATTTCTGTCCGCCAATGGTATCATATTATTATTATTATTATTATTATTATTATTATTATTATTATTATTATTATTATTATTATTATTATTATTATGGCGCTTTGAGTGATTGATTTCATGTGTTACAGGGCCTCATCAGCCAATGGGGTACATGCTAGGCGATCTTAGTAACTTAGATCGCCTAGGGTACATGCCATCCTCATGGATCAAACAACAAACTGTTACACCACTTACAAGTCAATTGCAACATTAATAACCCCCCCCCCCCATACACCCACCACCTCTCTCTCTCTCTCTCTCTCTCTCTCTCTCTCTCTCTCTCTCTCTCTCTCTCTCTCTCTCTCTCTCTCTCTCTCTCTCTCTCTCTCTCTCTCTCTCTCTCTCTCTCTCTTTTTCCTTTCAATCTGTCTGTCACTATCTTCCTCGTTCCCTCTTCTCCCGTCCTCTTTAAGTCTCCTTTTATTTCTCCCTCCTTCTTTTCGTTCTCTCTCTCCGTCTCTCTCATGACTAATCGTATTTCGTCGTATGTTCTATTATATTTATAAACTTTAAAAATATATATTATTATTGTTGTTATGAGATTTGCTCTGTTGATGGAAATTGCACGATGGGTCGTTGCACCATTGGTCACATCTCGGCGCCATTAGTTACCTTCAGCCTTCAGCCATTGTTTAGTACCGGTACATGTATTAAAATGTATTGTTTCTTTGTCTCTTTGTTGCTGATGAAGGGTTGGCCACCCAAAAATTATTTTCTCTTGTCACAATTTCTATCTATTAGGCCTTTCATTTCTACTTCATATTCCTCTTCATTAGTTATACATGTAGTATGCAGCATGATTCCTTTTTTCACTTGAGAGAGAATAGAAGTGTGGTGATTATGTTTTCTCCAGCCAAGCTGAGTGTTCGGAATCGTTGCGATTGACCGTGAAAAGGCCTTACATGCTATGCTATTTATTTTTATGAGCGGTAACTCTGCACCTGAAAAGTCTGACGACATAATGTCAAAGCCTAACGAGAATACATTCATCTCTCTCTCTCTCTCTCTCTCTCTCTCTCTCTCTCTCTCTCTCTCTCTCTCTCTCTCTCTCTCTCTCTCTCTCTCTCTCTCTCTTACTACCAGCATCACCTTGCGACTCTTAAAGTCCATTCAGTGAATATTGTAAGTCTGCTATCTGCCAGACAGCCACCCCCACCCACCGCCCCCTCCTCTCCGCCTTTTTCCTCTGCAAAACATAATACAGTGTTGGGCTTACAAACTTAAAATTCGTTTACAGTCTTCAAGTAATATGTCTATAGACTATAGATTTAGATCTTCTTTTAGAGTCTAGATATAAACCTAAACTAGTTGGGTATGTTTCCTTATTCTGTATGGATTTTCCTCGTTTACTGCTCATTGACATGCGTTACATTGATATTGTCTATCTTCTCGATTCCTTTTGAAAAAATTCGACCCACTGTCTGTCAATCCTTGTAGAAGTGATTGGATTTCAGCCTCAGCCTCTCACTCGGTGGGAGTATTGAGAGCAAGCATGATTTTGACAATGGAGCCCTGGTATTTCCTGTCTCAATAAACTGACGTGGTCTTGCAAACTCAAACAGTGTCGCCTCAACTAAAACAACTCTCCGTTCCACATTAATTCCTTTGCTTTGAGCTCAAGAACATGCTCGGTAACAGCAGGGATTATGCAGCACTGTAACTGTATTTTCTTTGTTGGTATTTTTTGAGGCAGGAAAGAATGTTTTAAAAATTATCTTATCTTTCATCATAAACTAAAACGGTAGTGTAGACTGCATATTTTAATGAAAACAAGACTTGGCATTCATGAAATAATATTCGTATCGTTAAGTAACAAATCTGGGTTGTTGTTTGATTAAAAAAAAAAAAATTTAACCTTAAGGCCGATTTATTATTTTTTCAAATATAATAGATCTAGTCTAAATCTAGATCTAGATCTAGATCTAGTAGTTATCACTGTGGAGGTAACTCCAAGGATGTGTCGAGGCTTTGCGATGCTATTCTACTCAACTTCCTTTGTTTTGATATTTGCCACCTTTGACCCGTGTTTCCCTTCACCTGGCATGCGCGGAAAGGGTACATGTGACTAAGGTATCCAATCATTGACAGGTTAATGGCTGACGCCGCCAAGCTCGTAATGGTGTGAAGGAATGTTTTCTTTTTGACTTTCCTCCAAGGTACCTCTTGATGTAGATGGTATAGTGCCAGAGCTGTTTAAAACTGCTTTCCACTCCCGGTTTTCCCGTCGTCAATGGGACTTCTTCAGTCGAATTATTGAGCTCATATTGACTCTGGATGGGGAAAACCGGTTACAGGAGGCCATTTTTATAGAAGACACTCACGGACTTGGTGACTCCTACCGTTTCCAAACACTCGTTGGTGGATTTTTACAGTTCAAACAAATCCTCACATTTGAAGTCGTCTCTGTGCTATCGGCTGGTGTGGCCGTTCCTCATTTATTTTTTTGGATTCTTTTGTACTTTCAAAGACTACGGTTTGACATAGGAAAGAAAATGAACAGCCACACTACTCTAACAAGCTTGTGGATGGAAGATGGTAGGTAGAGCGCTAGCTCTAGTCAATCACTTCTAATAGGTTCATGATCTAGGGATCTATCTAGATCTAATCTAGATTTACATTTGGTCAGAGAATCATTCATTAGAAGTAAAACAAGTGTCAATGTTGATTATTTTACGATAGAATTTGGCGTAGCTTCTAGATCTGGATCTACTTTCATTTGAAGTCCTTTGAACCTGATGTGTGCCTCATTCTCAAAAGGTGGTCCTCATCATGGGGGATATGTTCTGAAGTTGCTTTCATCCTCTTTTCAGTGTATTCTGGTCTCATAAGTACTTAAGGAACATAATTTGATCCTTAAAAGATAATTTTGATCCCCAATTAAATATACTTATAACACTGAATGAAGTAATCTAGGTCACATGGACTTGCATTACTGCATGCTGGTATCGGTAATTTGAATCACGGTCCTTGAATCACAACTAACAAGCTTCTCTAGATCTAGATCTAGATCTAGAATCTAGATCTATCTATTATGGAATCTAGATTCTAGCTCCAGATTATAATCGTTTTAAGAAGTGCCCAGCATTTACTATGATCGAACTCCTGGATCTAAGGAGGAATTAGATTAGATCTAACCTCAAGAATCTAGAGATCTAGATTTCGAATTCATAGAAAATCTAGATTCTAGATGTACTCTCTTTTTATGTGGTCAGGCACATCATTGAAGTTTTGGTTCTGAGCAAAATTTAATTATAAGTGAACATAACATCAAACCAACTTTAGATAGATTCTAGATTCTATCATGAACTCAGAAGTTCCATCGACATTAAGCCTTTTTTAAGTCAATAATCCATCTAATCTTATCTAGATCTGGTGAGTCAATGCTTATTCAAAAAGTTAGCAGCAGCAGCCAATTATATTCCTCGCCACTATTGTCAGATGGGTACTCTTTAACAATTGATTTCTCGTTGGTACTGCCTCTCTCTCTCTCTCTCTCTCTCTCTCTCTCTCTCTCTCTCTCTCTCTCTCTCTCTCTCTCTCTCTCTCTCTCTCTCTCTCTTCTCTCTCTCTCTCTTCTCTCTCTCTCTCAAGGAATTGTTGGTCAGATAGAAATACCTGACCAAATTTTTTTTTCTTAATGGAAATGAAGTGAAAATAAGGGGGTTCAGAGGAGTCTCCCCCTGATTACTGAAAACCCTGTGGGAAAACAAAGGTGGGGGGGGGTTAGACTTTGTTTTCATGGTTGAATAGAGAAAGAGAGCTTGTTTTCCAGTTGTAGCATTATAGTGTTGGGTACACACCATTGCTGCCAATCTGACAAGCGACTCTTTACATGAACACAAACAGTTCAAATGACAATGGATAGATATACACCTGGTGTCTGACTGTAGCCCTATCCACCCAAGGTTTTGAACACTAGCGATTTCTCGTTGGTGTGCCCGATTATGGAACTCCTACTGTCAGGGTATTTCAGAGTTGTTTTCCTATTATTACTCCCAGTTTTGCACTGCAGCAATGTATTTTCTACTGCTACTCCTAAAGTCAATACTTGATCCCGGAATAAATATTAGATGATGTCTTGAGAACATTAGTCAGGGGAAGTGAGTCAGGCAAGTGTAAGGTATGAACTGGGATTTGTATTTGATGTCAAATTTTGGCAGTTCTAGCATGGGGTTATTCCATATTTTCTATAAAGGCCTCTATAGTATAAATCTTGTCCTTAACTAGCAATAAATGTTACTAGAATCTATGTCAAAATAATTTCCAAGTTAATGAGAATGGATTCAAATCTAGATTTTGATCATGATATTGATGCTGTCAGGGTCAATATTAAATATTAGAAGCAGTAGTGTAGATTTAAGTCTTTCTAGGCGTAGTTTTTCTCTGACATATATTATTAATTCTAAAGTTTACAGACTGTTAATTCCAACTCTCTATTTGTCTTTATTTCTCTGCTCCTGTGGACTTTTCCGGTAAATATAATCCTAGAACTAGAGGAGACAGAAAGGGGGAGGAAAAGCAATGAATTAAAGACAGGGTCAGAGCAGCAAAAAGATCGAAGAATATGGGGGGGTGGTTCGATTGTACTGATAGAGTCAGATGAAAATATGGAGAATGAGTGTGAAATATAGCGTGATGGCTCAAGTTTGGGGAGGGGGAAAGAAACTCAAAGACAGACTGAGAAAAAGAAAGAGGCTTCTCAAGAAATAATGAGTGATAGAAAGAATAGAGAGGAGATGCAGAGAGAGAGAGAGAGGGGGGGATAGGGAGAGACAATGAAATATAGATGGATAGATTTACATGCAACAAAAAGATATTCACTTAAATGGATACATTTTCTAACACACTTATATCACAATTCATGATTATGGATGAATCACAAAAGCCTTGTATAAATACATCGACAGTAAAAGTCTAAATTTAGTAACACCTTTTTTTGTGTTTTTCTCATTTGGAAGCCCTCTATGCTTTCGTCTAGTTAGGATTCTGTGGCCCAAGAACCAATAGAAACTCATATAATAACCATATCTGAGCAATCCATGTATAATATCCCTATTGGGTCTAGTTTTTGACACTTGTAAACAGTGTATGTCTGTGAAAATAACATGCAACATCAATTCCTTTTTTATTCTCAAAACATCCCAAATTGGCTTTACATCGTTTTTGCGACTTTCACTGTCGATATATGATGAAATAATAGTCATTCCTGTGGACAAAGTCACTATTTTTGTCAGGTATAATATAATCTACTTGATTCCCATCGGTTTTGTATGTAAACAACCATTATCAACCTACCCTGAACAGCTAGATAGTAGATCTAGATCCATTCCGTTTCTGAATTATATTCTTTTTCAAAATCTTGTTTCGACAACAGAGTTACAAGTAATAATCACCATTGTAAGTCCCAATTGGGGTTAGGAGAGGAGATTTCTAAGTTAGGTAAATGGTCTAGTAGAAAGCACTTGGGTGAAGGGGGTGTTAGATGTTCGGGGAAAAACTCGAAAATTTCTCAACCGTTT